>CM021110.1:302690489-302770494 GCA_007115665.2 Sequoiadendron giganteum | reverse complement strand
TAGTACAATGTAATTGATAACAAATTAAAGTGAAAAACATGTAGCTTCTGAAAATAAAATGACTACTAAAAATAAGCAAGATAAAGTAAACATTCTAGAAATTTGCTTGAGTAATGTGTTGACAAGTCTGCCACAAGTTGATCCTTTGTTTATTACATTACTCATAAATAACAAATTATTAAGGAATTGCATGATAGATTCTGGTGCTGCCATAAATATTATGCTAGTAGGAGTAATGAAACAACTAGGCATGTGGGTGGATACATATGAAGGAAAATGTTATGCAATGGATAACCGACCTGTTCCTATGGTGGGTATAATGAAAGATGTAGAAGTCAAGTTAGCTGCTTATCCTCAAGTAGCTTATAATATTAATATAACAGTGATAGACACCCCTCAATTTGGTATGCTTTTATCAAAACAGTGGACAACAGCTATTGGTGGAAATGTCCAGTTCAATCTATCTTATGCAACAATTCCAGTAAATGGCCAAGAGGTGAAGTTGTACAGGGAACCAAGGATGAATCAGCCTATTGATTATGTGCCACAAGACCAAATCAACTATTTTTGTGATGTTGATCTTGGGAGTTTCAATATAGAGCCAGCACGACTAGAATTGACTAATAGTGATCCTATTGAGAAGCATGTTGCACAGAACCACGATGGTGTGTGGAAAATGTATTTTGATGGAGCCTGCAACCAAGAAGGAAATGGAGCTTGGATAGTATTTATTTCTCCTGAAGGTATTACATTTAAGTATTCATTCCTATTAACTTTTGAATGTACAAATAATGTGGTGGAATATGAAGCTCTATTAACTGGAATGAATATAGCGGTGAAGCATAAAATAAAGTTGTTGATTGTTCTAGGAGATTCAGAGTTAATTGTCTTGCAAGTTAGGTCAAAGTATACAGCAAAAAAAAAAAGACTAAAGCAATATAGAAATGTTGTATGGGATACAATTGAATTGCTTGATACCTTCTCAATTGAGTGGGTAGATATGTCGAAGAATATAATGGCAGATTTTTGAGCTAATGTAGCATTGAAAAAAGATGATATTACATTGGCTATAGTGTCACAAATTGAACTCAAGACTAGGCCTATTGTGCCTAATATTGTATATAGTTGGCAAGTTTTTAATGATGATACTGATCTTTTGAAATTCCTTCATTGTATAGACTAGTATGAGGCCCAAGAAATTGACTTCAATGCCTTTGTTGAGGAAGTTGATGGAAAAGAAACAGTATTTGGGAAGGAGATTTTTCAGCTTAAGACAAATAAACTTCCTAAAGGCTTGGTGGCACTTGAGAGGGTATATGATGGAAATTATCAATATTTAACGAAGCAAACACCAGTTGGAAAGGATGATATTGAAGAAATTAATTTGGGAACTGATATGGCACCAAAAAAGGTGTACATTGGTAAAAAGATAAGTCCTGCAATTAGAAAAATGTTGATTGAATTGTTGAGAAAGTATAAACATATATTTGCTTGGTCTTATGAAGATCTAAAAGCATATAGGGAAGACTTGTTTCAACATGAAATACCGTTGAAAATAGATGCTAAACCATTTAGACAAAAGCAAAGACCTATAAATCCAACTCTAGAGCCTAAAATGCAGGAGGAATTGGTGAAGCTCAGAGATGGTGGAATTATTAATCCTATCATACATTCAACGTGGGTTTCAAATTCGGTCCCTGTCAGAAAGAAAAATGGAGATATCAAATTGTGTGTAGATTTTAGAAATCTAAACATAGCATCCCTTAAAGATAATTATCCTCTGCCAGATATGGAGGCCATATTACATTAGGTGACAGGTTGTGAATTGTTGTCTATGATCGATGGATTTTCAGGGTATAATCAGGTCAAGGTTAAAGAGTCTGAACAATACAAAACAACATTCATGACTCCTTGGGGAATGTATGTTTATCTGAGAATGCCATTTGGTCTCACTAATGTAGGGGCGACTTTTCAAAGATCCATGGATGTGGCATTTCCTGATTTAATCAAAATTCTCATGGTGGTGTATCAGGATGACCTCACTACTTACTCCAAGAAGGCTGAAGATCATGTTCATCATTTGGAAAAGGTATTTATAAAAGCTCTTGAATATGGTATTAGCTCAAACCCCAAGAAGTGTAATTTTGCAGTTACAGAGGGTAAACTTTTGGGACATATTGTTTCAAAGGAAGGGGTTAGGATAGATCCCGAAAGGGTTGAGGCCATTGATAACATTCCTGTGCCTAAAAATGTTAAGGCAATACAATCATTCTTTGGATAGATAAATTTTGTTAGGAGATTTGTCTCTAACTTTGCTGAGCTTGTTAAACCCATAGCAAGAATGTTGAGAAAAGGATAGAAGATATAATGGATTGTAGAGGCTTTGGATGCTTTTGTGTCTATTAAACAAGCCATGAAGGAGGCTCCTGTTCTTAAATCTCCTGATTTTTCAAAACCTTTTTAGATTTTTTCATTTGCCTCGATGCATATTATCGCAGCTGTTATGCTACAGAAGAATGAAGATGGTCATGAACAGCCTATATCTTTCTTCAGTAAGTCACTACAAGGATCTGAATTAAAGTATGATATAATGGAGAAGCAAGCATTTGCACTGGTGAAAGCTATAAAAGCTTTCAGACCATATCTTGTTGGAGCTAAGGTAGTTTCTTATGTTCCTCATGCAACAGTCAAGGATATTTTGACACAGTCTGAAGTAACAGGTAAAAGGCACAAATGGATCAACAAAATCCAAGAATTTGACATGGAGATACGAATTACTAAATTGGTCAAAGGTCAAGGTTTGGCTAAACTAATGGAAAAGGCAAACATTGAAGCAAATCAGATTTGTAATATAGAAGAAGAAAATATAATTGCAAGCATTGAACATACTTAGTGGTATACGGATATCATGTATTATCTTAAATACATGAAGTGTCTAGAGGGAATGAATGACAACCAGAGAAGAACACTAAAGCTACAGGTGTCTAAATATGTTTTTATGGATGGAGATCTATTTTGGAAAAATAGGGATTGTATATTATTGTTATGTCTGGATGAATTTCAATCTAAACATGTTTTGAGTGAAATGCATGAAGGGGTTTGTGGAGGACATTACTCAGCAAAAACAACTGCTCAAAAAATTCTCAGGGCAGGATATTATTGGCCAAAAGTCTTTAATGACTCTTTTGCACATGTGAGAAAATGTGAAGCTTGCCAGAAATTCTTTGGAAAACTAAAGTATTAGGGAGCTTTGCCACTTCAACCCATGTAGGTTGATGCCCCTTTTCATCAATGGGGAATTGATTTCATTGGGGAAATACAAGAAAAATCAAGTGGTGGACATAGTTGGATATTGGTGGCCATTGATTATTTTACCAAATGGGTAGAGGCCATTCCAACTAAACAAGCTACAAGTAAGGTGGTGACATAGTTCCTGATGGATAATATCATTACTAGATTCGGAACACCAATGAGGTTGATCATTGACAATGGAATGTGTTTCAGATCAGATGAGTTTAGAGGCTTCTGTAGCACATATGGTATTGTCATTTCTTGTGCAGCTCCTTATCATCCATAGGCTAATGGACAAGCATAATCTAGCAATAAGAGTCTTCTGAAGATTATAAGAAGGATGCTAGGTCAGAACAAGAAGGCTTGGGATGTAAAATTAAGACTAGCTGTATGGGCTGATAGAATTACGATGAAGAAGGCAATTGGGAAGTCCCCATTTGAGTTAGTGTATGGAGCACAGGCCAGGATGCCTTTGCAGAACTTATTACCAATTTATAAGTTTGTTCTTCAAGAAGATTTGGATATTCCTAAACCCATGGAGGAAAGGATGGAGTAGCTAGCCGAACTAGATGAAATAAGTAGAGTGGCTCAAAATCAGAATATAAAGTTGCAAGCGCAGATGAAATATTTATTTGATAAAAAGGCAAAGGATAGGAAATGTGGAGAAAGTGATTTGGTACTGATGTGGAATGTGAGGTGCCACGAGAAGGGAAAACATGGGAAGTTTGAAGCCTTGTGGCTAGGGCCTTTTGTGGTGGTTGGAAAGAAAGGAGAAGATTCATACTACCTGCAAAATATGGCTGGTGAGGATCAGGAATTTCCTGTGCATGGGAAATTTCTACAACATTTTTTCTCTTGAAGTAACACAGAGGATTAAGGGTTGCCAGTGCATGGAAAACTCCTAATGATCCTCTTTAAAATTCTTTTTCATGCATAGTAGTGTAGGATATAAAAGGAACGAGACTTGCAAGTACATGGACAATCCTGTTTTTCCTTTCTTCAATATTATTTTTCCATGTACAGTAGTATAGGGTCTCATTCTTTTCCATTGCCATCTGTTCCATCATACTCACATGTTCCATCATTCTGAGTTTGGTCTACTCACCCAAAAATCTGAATCCTTGCAATGATCTTGCTATCATTCATCCCTAGATGGAGCCACTATTAGAACTGTAAAATTTTGAATTTTTTACAGTCTATTGCATTCAAGAGTTTCCATCATTAAGTCCTTATCATAAGCATAAAATCCCCTCTTTGTATTGTCTTGCTTATTTTTTGTCATGTGACCCATTTGAATCCGTCTACCTCTTCTTATTTCATTGAAAGATCCATATCGGAAAGACATAGTAAGAGTCTCCCTGAGCTATATTTTTCACTAACATGTGTTTGTTGCAGACAATCGGTAAGACTTTTCTTTTGTTTCGGCGACTGAGAAGATTTATATCGGCATATGCTGGGATGTCGTTGTATTGTCATGGTGAATTCAATTGGTTTTTCCAACTAGCATGTGGAGGGGTCATTTCGGCTAAACTAGTGGGTATCGGCATGAGGTCATAACGAAATCATTTCATCTTACTGATTGGCTTGTAAGCAAATGTCTCGATAAGACTTATGTTTGTCGGGGAAGGTCTTGGCGAAGTGAATCTTGTCTTGCCGAACTAAATAAAAGGGGATTTGAAAAGCTACTGGAGAGAGTATTGGGGTCTTGCCGATTTGAAAGGTATGCCGATAGATAATATGCATCGCCAGGAGAAGAACTTTTTGACATAAGTTTCACCGAAGTTTGAATGTTATACTGACAAGCAGCTCGGGGTGAGTTTCACTATATAGGAGTAATATGGAGGAGTGATGTCGGTAAGAAATTTGGCATCGATATAGATCTTCCCAAAGGTTTACTGTCTTACCAAAGGTATTATTTCATTGGTGAGGTTTATTTCTTCCATGAGAAAACTTGGTGGTTACACCGAAATGAGAGTTCATCAGTGAAAGGGTCGTTTTGTCTCAGTGACTATGACTTGAAGAATGCATATCAGTATGACACAATGAAGGCTATGCAACATCTCCCCGACTCAGAATTGTTATAGCGACATAAAAGGAAGTGACAATCATCTTTTTTTATGGATCCCAAGTGTCAGTAAGACCATGTTATGTCTTGGCGAAGGGTGTAATAGACATTACAAAAGGACTTCACCCCAAATTTGAAAATTTCTCATTGAAAAGATATTTGATGTGACAATGCCAGTTTCAAATGGATTTTCATTCATGCTTCATTAATGGTGCAACAGGATATAACAGTAATGTTTGTATCAATTCTTCAATTCTGAATTGATTGTAGGTAAATTGGCATGCTGAGCAGAGAACCGGGACATTTTCAGTCTAAGGAGCTCGAGCGGAATACTATAAGTGATTGTTCCTTGGTTTTATACATTTTGATTCTATAAACTTGAGAATGGAGTCCTCTGGTTCTGGAAAGGGTAAGGGTAGAAAGCCTGGTGAGAGTAGTTTGTCGAAAGGAAAGAAACAAAAGGTTGATACAGAGCATGAGGGCGCTGAAAGGAGGCTGAACCAGGACCTTATTGATCAACTACCTAGCTCGGGCCCTAAAGCTAGAAGGTCCGCACAGCTTAGGGTAGAGGTTGACAAACTAGATGACAAGTGCAAGTTCAAAGGTGACGTCTGGACTAACATAAGAGGATATGAACTATTCAATTTCCATTACCATAGAAGAAATCATTTTGAACTAGTCTGTAACCCATGGAAGTTAAATGTAGGGAAACTAGTGTGCCCTAATATTTTTGTAAATGAAGAATTAGTAAAAGTGCTTGTAGATAATTATGATCCAAAACATAAGGCTATATGTGACCCATCTAGAAAACCACAGATATATGTGTCTAAAGAAGTAGTGGGTGAGGTTTTCAAATTGGAAGGGTTTTGCAATGAGGAGATCAGTTGCGAAGAGTTGGAAAAGGAATTTTCAAAAATGGATACAATATATAAGGGTTGGAGGTTGCCTATTCATAGAGTTAAATAGGGTAGCAAGTCAGAACCTTTGCAAGATAGTGAGGGGCCTCCTTACCATGTAGATTTTTTTGAGCCTTACATGAAATACACATATTTCTGAATGTGTCAAGTATTGGGGATGGATGCCCCGGAACTCATTTCAATTGTGCCAATGATTATCACAGCAGATATTCAGTATCATAACTCCAGGCCATTTTATTATGCTTCATATATTGCTAGGGAGCTTGATTCAGGATTGGTGGCTATAAAGGGTGGAGCTTCTATTGTTCATCTCAGACATTATTTTTTGTTGATGCACTTGGTGCTATATTTTGGACAAGAGTTGGGAGTATGGCCTCCAGAAATGAGAATTTTTCAAATTGGTAAGGAGGGTGAGGCATTGCCTATTTAGCTGTAGACTGCTATTTGGGATAGTAGGTTTTCCAATTCTAGTTTCATCCACTTTGAAGAATATTTAGTGAAAAATTTGTACAGATTGTATTAGTATCCTTGTAACTATTCATTGACTGATGAGATTAAAAAGTTTCTTCGGCCCAAAGATTTCAATGGGTCAATTGATCATAACTGGGGTGATTGGTATTGTTTTGAGGGAGCTACAATGATCAGAGTATATGGATTTGAACATGCCCCTTTTATTCTACCAAGGATAGTTCCAAACAAAGTTGCATATTTGGAAATTGTTAGACAAATGGATTCCAGCAGTGTGATGCTTTTCAAATCTTATGGGAAGCAGGCTTTTATGCCTAGTACATTGTGTTTTGGTGATTTCACTGTGTTGGCTAAAGAGGGATATAATTCAATCCTTGATAGATTGTTGCATTATAATATGAAAAGGGGATCACCCAGGAAAAACTTTGACCCTGAAGGATATATCAATTCATCCAAAGGAAGGATTAATTTTGGAAGGTATCAACATGTACCTTATCCTTTTGATGATATGATCAGGAATTTGGATGAAGAGGAAGCAGAGGTGGTGGTTGAAAGCTATAACCAAGGGTTATAGGATATGAAGACATTATCTTCTGGAGATGAGGAAACCCCAATGGATGAAATGCCACAGAGCATAACAGAGAAAATATCTAGGTTAAGAACTCAGCAGCATGTTTGCCAAGCTAGAGAATAGAGTATTGAAAGTGGTGATATTGATGCAAGGCATATGGAATATAGATCATTCGTTTCTGATGATGAGTTTATAAATTCTCCAGAGTTCAAAGCATTCTTGTACAAATAGAAGGGAAAAGAAATAAGAGAAGATGTTGGTGTTGTCACTTCTGAGAATGAAGAGCAATTATTGGGTCAATTGATAAAATGTGTGGATGATGAAATGACAAATATGACTCCTGAAAAGGGGAGGAAAATGTTGGAGAATGCTAGTGTCATGATTTTTCCTAGACTTGATTTGAACTCTGCATTAGTTTTTAATGGTTTCTTAAGAGATAGTAATACTACACACAAACTTGATAAGGAAAGGGTAATAGAGGTGTATTCAGGTTCTAAGTATAATACTGATGAGGGATCATTGACGATATGGGCTTTGTACCCACCCCACAGGAAATCAGTGGTAATTGATATAGAGAAAGCATTTGGCCATGTTATGACCCTAAAGGTTGGAGAGGTTGACCCTGTGGTTACTGTAGAGATTGGGATAAATATTGCAAAATTGAATAAAGCACAGATCTAGACACTGATAAAAGAAAGAGAAATGTATAAAGCAAGTAATGAAAGAATGTTGAGAGAAAATGATAGATTGAAAGACTTGGTTGGTGTTTTAATAGATCCAGCCAAAATGCTCACTCAAGGACAAAGCTCTCAAGCAAAAGGTCATTGGGTAGGGTCAAGTTCCTATAATTAGGGAAAGTATGATGCAATTGTAGCAATTGTTAAGAGGACGTGGGATAATTTGACAACCTGGTTGAATAAATTATGGGGAAAATATTCCAGTACTTTAACTACATTGAAGGAGCATGATCGGATGGATGGATGAATTATGGAGAAGTTTCATGAATTGGCCCAGAATGATGAGGCTAACGGTACTACACTTGAAGCTGCAAATCATATTATTCGTCGCCATCGAAAATTCTATGAGGAATTGCAGGGGGATAAACAAGGATTAATTGAAGCTGCCACGGAAACTATGGTCACATTTTTTGATAGTAGAGGGGAGTTGAATGATGCCACTAGATGGAAGAATGAATGTGACACAATACTAAATGGAATCATGAAGATAACTTCTGCAGAGAATACAGCATTAGAGGAGGTGAGTGAGCAAAATGAGGAAATGATCAAGATGGAAATCACGATCATGAATGTTGTCAAATATACAGATACATATAAGTGTCAGGATTTGGACTACCTCGCTATGACTCACTTGTGGCCAACTAAAGCATAATTATTCTCTATCTTTTGTTTTGAATTTTGTTTTTCCTATTTCCGAAAGAATGCATCCTTTCATATCCTCAATGTATAAATGTCCATTTTGAAAACAATATGGGGGGTAGAATTAGATAGAGGATAGAGAAGAGATAGCAAAATACAATTTTTTGAAAAAGATCAGACTGGTTGCATATGTAAAATCATGGAGATATCAATGAAGATCTAATATGATGGTGCAATGTTTTCTGGTATCGGTTGTTTATGATATTTTCTGAAAAGTATTATTGAAGTTGTCTCCGTAATGGTGTTTTCTAGTTATTTGAATTGGTGTAAACAAGTTTTTACCTAGTTCATCAATGCACATTTGCTACATCTGTATGGTCAATTAATTATTTCTTTCGAGTAAAGATTAAATTCTCTGAATTGTTCATAGTAATTAGGGAATGTCAATTGGATTATTAAGAAGAACTCAATAATCACAATCCTACATGTTTATACAAGCTATAAACCAAATAAAATGTTAAATAACTTGAATGTCTGCCAGAACAAGTAAACTTGTTTTATATTTCTCTTGACTCTGTGAACCCTATAAGGCATTGGTCTTTTCGTTTTTCATTCTTTAGTTTTATTCACATTTCTGCATCTGTTAACTGAGCTTATTAGGGTTTAGTTTTGAATATTGATATACAATTTATATCAAATTTGATTTATTTTATCCATTTCAATCTGCTATTGTGGACAAATTAGGGCAATAGGAAAAGATTAAAATTTAGGTTTGCTCAATTCAATTAGGTACACCTGCCTGGGTCTAGCAGTACCGAATGAGTAGAAGGTTTAATTGTTTCAAACCTTGTTATGTTACCCTAAAGCGTTGTGGAAGCTTGGCAACCTTTCATTTCTCAAACATGCATTTTTGAGAGCTAACAAACAGAACAATTGCTAAAATAAAAAATTGTCTAGTTTTTTCAAGTTTGTGGGAAGAAGGCCAAACATTTAATTGATTCAAAATTTGGCTACTTCCAAATGGGTTGTTAAAGGGTCCTCTGTTTATGCTCTCTTGATTTAAGGCTTGTTCTATTTTAACTTCAATCTTCGTGAGGATTGCATGGTAAATCTCATAGGAAGCCTTTGGTTCTTCGGTAAGAAAATCTTGGCCTTGTGTAAATGGTGACCTAGTTTTGATTGTTGGCTAACTTGGTGGCTGTTCTTCCCACTTAGGTTCATCTCCTGGGACTTCTATTGGATTTTTGGGATGAGGAAATCACCGTTGGTGTGGCCAAATCCTTTGTAAACTTCATTGCATTGAATTATGTCACCAATGAGAATTCTAGGTTTGTTTTTGCTCACTTTTGTGTTAGTATTGAGCTGAATAAGGTCCTCATGATCTTGATTATTCTATAATCTAGGCTTGATAAGTTGTACCAAACCATTGAGTATGAAAAATCTACTCCTTTTTGTCAAATTTATTCAAGTCTTTTGGTCACCTTATAATGCTTCCTATAAAGTTGTGCTTAGGTCCCCTATGGGTAAAAAATAGGTTGTGGCCTCCCCTCCAGCTACCGCTAGTGCTATGGGTCCCTTGGAGGTGAAGTTGTCTCCCCTGTGGCCCAAATCCATTAAAGCATCCCCCTTTCCCCCCTTTGGTGAGGATACTTTCTCCGGCTTGTTGGCCCCTCCTCCTCCCATGGATCTTGTGCTAGCTAAGTTGGTTTCCTCTATCTTATTCCTAGTCTCAACACTTCTGTCCCTTATGGAAAACTAGTGTATTTCCTTGGAGCCCTCTTTTTTCTATCTGATGGACTCTACCTTGAACCTGCACCCCCTTTGATCTCTAAGGACTGAGCAAGGGTTCATGCTTCATGTAGCAGGGGAAGGAGGAACCTGTCCACCATTGATCTATTTGGTTATCGATTGTATTGTTCCTCCTTCCCTAGTGAAGCATGGACCTTCACTCAATCCTTAGTAAAAAATGAATGTTAGGATGATGACTAGGGCTGGTAGAAACCCTGCCAAAGTCACTAGACAAAAAAGTACAGCTAAGGATATTGCGAATGGAAATCAGGCAACCTAGGAGTAGCTCAGCTCTAGAACTAACAAGAAATGTTTATTATCTCATGGAACATTAGAGGCTTGAATATCCTTCATAAGAAGTATATTTTTAGGGATTTCATCAGAGAGTTTAAGCCTAAAGTTCTCCTCTTACAAGAAACCAAAATGACGGCTACAAATTTTAATAAGTTTGGTAATTTTATTTGGCCTAATGCTAAGTTCTTGGTAGTGGATATTGTTGGGGCTTCTGGTGGCTTTGTTACTATGTGGAAACCCTTTCCCAATGGTGCTCTCATTTTGAAAGAATTTTTTTTCTCAATGTTGGTTTTTCCTGGTGGAGCTTTTATTTTCTTCCCCTCTGTGGTGGGTTTATTTTCATTACCTTTAACTAGTCTGGGCATTGGGGGTTTTCCTTTCGGAGTGTTGACTTGTTATTGGTGGTGGTCAGCCACTTAAGTAATGTTTTATCCCTCTTTGTCCATAGCTTTACCATCCCCTTTTACCTGTCCTTTCTATTTTATGTCCTCACCTTAGTGTTCCTATGATTTTTGGCCAATGAACTTTTACAACTTAACCATTGAATTATCTTTTCAACCCCAAGGGTTATTTCCCCATCCATCTAGTTGGTCCCCTGCTTTAAAAATAATTGTTTCCCATGTGCAGATTATATTGACCAATAGATGTAGTGACTTTGATCTTAACCGTTCATCACATAACTCGCAAGGTTTTTGCTTACGTCATGAGAAATATTATGAGGCTTGTGAGATGATGCCACCTGTTGCATAACACGGTGGGACCAGTTTTGTTTGCTAACAAAGGATGAATGCTGGTGATGACAGCTGTGTACCTTTCGATGGATCATGACCGTCCCTCACTAACCTCGTACAATTAAAATGTCAGTTTTAATAATGCTGCGAGGTGCACGATTTATTGACATGTGGATGTTGATGTTACGGAGGGACAAATGTGGTGGGACCCGTTCTATGCTGATGTGGTACCTGATGTGAAGTTTTCTTGCTCACTTGATGATTGGAAGGTGGATGTGGCATTTTCAAATTATTTTTGACTTGATCGGGGCCATTCACTTGGCCAACTGTGCTTTTGATCAACGACTCATTTTTAAATGAACTGGTGTTGTACTATAGCCATTATATCTCACGTGAGCGAATAGTAATGGTCGAGTTCAACTCGGCTTGCATAATTAAATGCCAAAAGATCAGTAAATTTCTATTTTAGTGTTGCATTTTTGGATTGTAAAAAATTGTCTGGTGCTGAAGGAAGCGGTTGTTATCAGAGTTCTCCAATCTCACTACATTTGACACTTTGCAAAATAAACCGTAAGTAGTGCGTACGCCTTCTCTTGTATTTTTGAAAGGTGTTAGCAATTCCTACTGAACAATTGGTGACTATTTTCTTTTTGGTTCCTGATGAATTGTTGAGAAAATGTGCTTTTAGAGCTTATATAGGTAATTGCTAGGGATTTTGAATATAGAAGAACTTTCTATGATGGAAATAGAAAGAAAGGTGTAATTGTTTGTCATTTAAAAACCCTAGCTTAAATTATCATATGTTTGATATAAATGGCACCCAAGGCATGAACTACTAGTTCTGAGGCTATGGCTAGGGGTTATTCACAAGATATTATTGATTTGTTGAAGCCTTCTACAAGAAAGAAGTAGGAGGGAAGGGTATTAATTTATGGACCCTTGATTCAGGAAGGTTTAGTGGATAAATAGTGTACAATTCGCAATGCCGAATTTTCGTACACTGGTTGGCAGTTGTTTTCCAACTAGTTTGGGAATAGAAATTTGGCAATTCCTTTGTGTAATCCATGGAGATTGGACCTGGGTAATCTGGTGGTACCCAATTTCTATGAGGATGTAGACCTATTGAAGGATATTGCTATGAGGTACGACCCTATGACTCGAACTATCAGAACACATCTTGGCAAGCAAATGATCAAGGTAACCAAGGAGGAAATCATAGAGATTTTTGGTTTGCACGAATGGAGCCAGGATCTGATTCCCATCAAATTGGAGGTTTTCAAGGAGGAATACAAAAAACAAAGGGTTTGAATAGGACATCCCTTTTGATACCCCATTTGGCTATGTCGGGAAGAGGCAAAAATCAAAAGAAAGTTGTTATTGGCAGGAATGAGCCTGAACCTTTCCTAGTGGACTATTTCGCCCCCTATTTTAAGAAGACCATTTGTGCATTGTGTCAGGTTCTAGGGATTGATTTGAAAGAGAATTTTCCTATAAAGGTGATGTATATGGCTATAAACATCCAACACTCTGGGTATAAAATGGTATATGATTTTGGTACTTACCTTGCAGAGAAAATGCATTCTGGTTTAGCAATTTTGAAGCTAGGGAAGAATTGGGTAGGATTCAAATGGTTTTCTCTGCTAATTCACATGTTTCTATATAGGGGTCAGAGTGTGTTTGAGAAAGATATGGAATTAAAGAGAAGAGAAGGAGACATTGAGATGCCTGTCTAGTATTGGACTAGGGTCCTGAACATGCATGATTATAAGTTTGATTATGTAACCTTTCACAATGTTTTCGGATCCAAGTTAAGAAAGGCCTTGGTTTTTTATTCCCCCAGGATTCCAAAGGAAATTCATGATTTCCTAAGACCTATGGAGAGGAGGCCTGAGTTGAATTTAACACATAACTAGGGGGATATTATCCCCAACCATGGAACTATAATTTTCAGGGTTTTTGGCACAAATGCCATCCTGTTTGTTCTACCCAGGGAGGTCCTCCTTAGACTTGGTTACATAGAAATCATGAGGCAATTGGGAGCATCTCAGGATTTCCATTTGTCTGCTGAACATAAGAAGAGATCTTTCTTCCCTGAATATATAGTTTTTTTCAATTTTGTCATGATAAATGGAGGGTGGAGGAATTTGCATTTATTGCTCAAGCCATATAGGCTAAGGACTGTACGCCCTAGGAATCATGATCCTGAGGGTTTTATCTCCCAAATGAAGGCTAAGCACCAGACTGGAACCTTTATCCACAAATTTTATTTTCCTGATGATATCATCAGGAACATTTTTTATTTGAATTTACAAGATGAGAGGAAGGCAAGATTCATTTCCTATTCAAAAATGGTAAGAAGTAAACAGGAAGAGATGCCTAATTTTGATCTTGTACCTGCTGCCAAAGATGAGCTTAGTAAGGAAAATTATGCTCTTGACAATTTTGAGAGTGTAATAGGGGTCTTAAAGGAAGAAAGGATTGTAGAAGGAAGGGGAACATCACAAGTTACTGAGGATTACCCTGAGGTAAGAATTGAAGAAAGGCCTACTTATTAGCCTCAGGGGAAGATAAAGGTATTTTATAGGAGAAAGAGAGGTAGGAAAGAGGAGGTTACAATGAGTGGCACACCATCTATCCCAAAGCAATCAGTACCTGATATTGTTGATCTGGATTCTCCTCCAAAGTTTTCAAAATAGATTCACCCATCATCCCCAAAGAGGCATAGGTTTGATAGTATGGGGGATGTTGGCCAAAGGGGTAATGATGAGGAAGACATTATTATAACTCCAAATGAAATGAATCCGGATTTTCCATTAGACCTAGTGGATATTCCAACAAGTTCAGGAACAATCACCCTAAGATTGGGGAAGGATGAGATTAAAGGGATTACAAATAATGATGATTTGAGGATGGAGGATTGCAAAGAGTTCATGATGGATGACTCTTTTATTCATACTCATGCTTTTGAAGATTTTGTATGGAGAGCTCATCTCTCATCTTATACTGAGACGGTAGCTCATGAACGAAGTTTGCATCCAGAGCTCCCAGAGTAGGTAATCCAGTCAAGGGTGAGAGTGCAGATGAAGGAAAGGTTTAAGGAAATCACACCAGAATAGGGTAGGGAATTGGTTCAAAAGTGTTGAATATTGTTACTCCCTAAATGGGATATTGCTAATGCTATGGTATTTGACATAGTAAGAAGGGCTAATAGGCCATTGCTTCCAATAGAGGAGGAGAATACATTGGCACTTAAAGGATCAACCTTTAGTGAGGAATGGGATGCTCTAGCGATATGGTCACTATCCACTGGGTCTAGAAAGCCTATTGTTGCAGAAGCATCTGACTTCAATGGTCATTTGGTTGTAAAAAGAGTTGTTGACGCTCCTGCATTGGAGGCTATTAACATGGTTGTGAATGTTGCCAAATTCACTAGGGCAACTGTGGAGGATTTAACCAAACACCGAGATACTCTGAGTAGCCAATATAATGACATTATTATGGAGTATAGCAAAAGTCAGCAAAAGGTGGCAGAATTGGAAACTAAGATGGCCTTATTGAGACAATAGATGGAAACCTTGAGGTCTCAAAGGTAGGCTAGCTTTGGCCATACTATTCCTAATCCACCATTAGAGCACCCTCAACCTTCTACATAGGAGAAATCTTGGGCTATTGTCCCATATAATATGCGACAAGTGCCTATTGCAATTAAAAGAGCCAGTGGCTCAGGTGGAGATCCTTCTAGGGAAGAGTTAATCCGGCAAGTTGAAAAATATAAGGAGATGGTAAACCAAATCCGGGAAGTAGTAGGAAGGAATAACTCAGAAATTGTTGATACTGTGTTAAGGCATTTACATAAATAGTTCCAGAGTAGGCTAAATGGTGTTCATGCAAATTATGCCTTGATGTTCCAAGCACTCAAATTGTTTCCAAGGGATAGAGAATTGGCTATCCCTTTGTTAAATAGATGGGGCCCTAGAATGGAGAAGTTAAAATTTATGGCAGTTGGGGAAAAACAACATGGGAACAAATACCCTATAGTCATAACAACATATCAATTTATTAAGAGTATTGTGGAGCAAAAGTTCTAGGGATCTGTTGCTCCTATGGAGTCCAAAATCAAAGCATTGAAGCACATTTATGATGGAAAGGACTTGACTCCACTACCTCATATTTTGCATAATCAGGATGAGGTTAAGCCTTTGTAAGTGTGGAAGGAGCAGATGAGTAATATAATGATTTCCCAAACACATGAAATATGCAAAAATGTTGATATCCGTATGTTGGAAAACACTTTGGAAAAGTTATCATTTGTCATTAGTTTCCTAGAAAACTTTGATAAAACGGCCACGTCATTAATGATAAAGTATGCACCTTACCCAAAAATTGTTGACCAGGTGGTGACTTTCAATTGGTCGTCTGAGGAGTATTTCGAGTCATAGAAAAGGGTGTTCACTGGTGAACTTGAATTATGAATGACTTGGTCGAGAATTGCAATTTGGTCATGTAAAATATAGGTCTAGCCTTAGACATTATATTATAAAATGCATTCTCTTTCTGGATTCAGGTACAGGTTGTTCAAATGAAATCAGTGCAAAAAAATGGTTAAAAGATGCTTTGGTGTCAGGGGAGCGATACTTGGAGCAATACTTCTCCTTCCTCCACTACAAACTAATGATCACTTTTGTTTTTGGCTTTTCCTCTCCTACCCAAAAATGATGTAAAGTAATTGATTAGGGATTAGCGGTCCAGTAAAAAATGGACGTGTATTCTTCAGCCTGAAGCTTGTTGGCTCCCTTGTTTTTTATAAAAGCGAATTCTAGGCCGAGAAGTGGTTTGTTGAAATTACTCAAGATATGTAGGATAAGAGTGAAGTAGCATAGAGAGAAGAATGTGTCCAAGTTTTGAAGTTTTGAGTCTAATTTGATAACTTAGTAAATCATGGGGTTCTTGAGCATACTTATGTTAACCTTGTAATTGTTTTGAGTCTATTTTCTCTCCTATTGTGTTGGTTTGTATGAATTATTAATGAAGTATCCATCCAAGATGATTTTCATTAATTTCCATTTGTTATTTACTATGGATTATGTTTGACTATAGCTCTAGTTCAAAGAACTAGTTAAATGCTTCAGTTATCCAATAAGTTTATGCGAATTTACCCATAGAATTTATCAAGGAGTAATAAACTCAAGTATCAATGTATGGATTGTAATGCTATTCACACAGATCATAGGTGCTTTAGATGAAAGTTACCATGTAGTTCAGTTCCCAGTTTGACTCTGTGCTTTAGGATAAGGCATTAGAACTCTGACTGCTTTTTGTCCTTGTATTTTGTGTCATAGCTTTAGGAAATTTCAATCGAATAACTCATATCAACACACTTAGGTGTTATTTCAATTCCTTGTTAAATAGATTCGAGCTTTTGTAAGAAGTAGGCAATTTCTTGAAGGTTTATCTCTTTTAACACTAACAGGAATTTATATGTTGTTTGTCCACGTATGAGAAAATCATTTCTATCATGAATGAAAACATATTTTATTAAAAACCTCCTGGATCTTACAGAGTCCGAAGTGTAGGAGAGATAGCAGCTTTACTGTTATCTTCTAGTTAAGTTGGCACGGTGCCTTCAAGACTTTAATAATTGAGCATGGAAAGCTCATAGAAGCTCTTGTGGGTTTTGCTTGGGTTGTTATAAAAAATACCAACATTTCCCAAAATGGTGATAAATAATGTGTATGCACCCAATAATGTGTTTCTTAGGAGGTCCACCTAGCTTGATCTTCTTAGTCGCAAGAATAACTTCCTACATTGTGGTGTAGACACAATGAGGAGGGTCCTCAAGGAGAACAATTTAGATCCTGTACCAAGAGTAACACAATAGAAGCAACACAGAATATGGAGGAAAATGCAGTTACATAATTTATTATTATCATAAATCTTAATTATAGATAGTTGGCCACATTCACCTTACTGATTCAGCTCAGAGGCCTGATTACAATATGTTCAAAATACAATGCTCTTACATGCGAGCAAAAATACTATAGATCAAAATTTATGTAGAACCTAATCTACTTCTTAATTCCTCCTATTATTATGATCCATTACAAGATTTATACCACATTTACAGGTCGAGAAACATCCGTGTTAGCCAAAGATCAATACAATCTCTAATGAGGAAAATGTAACGTGTGTAAGAATAGGTCAGCCTCAAATTTGGATTTCTTCCATGCTAGATGCACATGATGAAGTTTAGAACTATAGGTAAGGTCAGGGACACTCCGGAGAACAAATGTAAACACACCATGAGGATCCACAGGTGTCAGGTGAGATCTGTGATCGATCCAACTAGCCTTTAGGGTTCAAATTATTTAGGGGCTAGTCCCAAAAACAATCTAAAAGCTATAACTTGTTGGAAAAAGATCCAATCGAGCTGAAAATTTGAAATAAGGTGATTCAACATGTCCACAATGAAACCTCAAGTACACAAGATCTAGTGAGAAAACATGAAGAAACACTAGATCTACCAACTCGAACTAGAAAAGAACTGAACAAGAACAAAATTGAATGTAAAATATTTTTGGTTGATGCAAGATTTCCAAGAACCAAGGATGCTCCTACATCAGATATCTAGGGTTAATGAAAATTGAGTCACTCACTTTTCTAGGGCTAGAGGCAAACCAAGGTAGTCTACCTCAGCCTGAGAAATCAAAGAAGAATCCTCCACTAGTCTACCCTTCCATTTTATAAGATATTCTTTGTACTACCTTCCATGAGTCTTTATTCCATCTATAATATCCAAAATCTCTTCAATCCCATCTGATTGTTGTTTAGGAAGTTTTCTTCCAACTTTCCTCTACTTTCTTCCCTAAATTTTGCTTCATGGTACTGATGAAGATCAACAATATTGAATATACATGAAATACCCAGGTCATCTAGTAACTCTACTTCATATGCATTTCCAGAATTAAATTTCCTCAAAATATTACAAGGTCCAAACTTCCTCATCTTGAGCTTACTATATGTGCTAAGTGGAAATATTTCCTTCATCAAATACACCATCACTTCTTCTCCAACTTCAAATTCCTTATGGATCCTCTTTTCATCTGTCTTATGCTTATACTTTTGGTTCATATCTTCCAAATGTTGCTTCACTTAAATATGCACTTTCTTCATATATTCTACAAATAACTCTATGTATGTACTCCTTTTATCTTCCTTACTGATATTTTTCCATTCTGATATACCTCTAGGATGAAATCCAATAACAATCTCAAAAGTGGTTTTTCCAGTACTCCTATTTATTGAATTATTGTAGGAAAACTCTACTTGTGCAAGGGATAAATCCCAACTTCATGTCTTCTCTCCAACCAAACGTCTCAGAAAATTTCCCAAACTCCTATTTACTACCTATGTTTTTCCATCTATCTATGGGTGAAAATTAGAACTAAACTTCAAATCTGTCTTTAGCTTCTTCCCAAGTGTTCTCCAAAAGTAACCAACAAATTTTGTATCTTTGTCTTAAACAATACTCCTCGGTAATCCATGCAATTTGACCACTTCTCTAAAAAATGATTCTACTACATGTACTACATCTATTGTCTTCTTACAAGGTATGAAATGTGTCATCTTTGAAAATATATTAGCCACCACAAATATTGAATCAATATCTCTTCATGTATTTGGCAAGCAAAGTATGAAATCCATGCTAATATCCTCCCAAGGTCTTTCTGGTATGGTCAAAGGCTTATACAATCCAACACTCTGACTACCTCCTTTTGCAACTTGACAAAATCTGCAACTCTACACAAACTTCTTAACATCCTTATGAATTTGTGGCCAAAATTAATTCTCACTCACCAATGCTATTGTCTTATCAATTCCAAAGTGTCATTCCAATCCTCCACTATGTTTCTCTTTTATTAGGTTATCCCTCATTGAACTTCGGGGTATACACAAATGGTTTCCTTTGAACAACATATCTTTTTGAATGAAATAATCCAACCACTGAATCCTATCCTCCAAGACTAGTTCCTTACATTCTTTCCAAGGTTCTACAAAATCCGGGTCTTCCTCATACAAATTCCTCAATTCTTCAAAACCTAATACTTCCACTCTCATATGTGCTAAAAAACTTCTTCCTCTCCTCAAAGAATCAACAACTCTATTTGAGTTTCCACTCCTATGCTTCAAAACAAAATTATAACTTTTCAAGAACTCTACCCATATCATGTGCTTCTAATTCAACTTACCTTAACTATTCAAATAGTACAAAGCTTGATGATCCGTATACAACACAAAATCCTTAGGTAACAAGTGATGTCTCCACTTATTCAAAGCTTGAACTATGGCATAGAACTCCTGATCATACACTGAATATCATCTCCTAACATCACTCAACTTCTCACTAAAATAAGTTATCGGTCTCCCTTCTTGACTCAATACTATTCCAATTTCATTTCCACTTGCATCACAATCTACTAGAAATACTTTGTTAAAATATGGGAAATCCAACATAGGTTTTTCATTCCTCTTCTTCTTCAATGACTCAAAAATTTTGTCCACTCGATATGTCCATCTAAAATCTTTTATATCTCCTCTCATTGTTTATGTCATAGGACTAGAAATAGAATTGAAATTCCTAATGAACTTTCGATAGAAACTAGCCAATCCATGAAATGATCTTACCTCTCCAATGCTTTCAAGTGTAGGCCATTCAAAAATAGCTCTTACCTTCTTAGGATCCATCTTCAATCTATCCACTGATATCATAAATCCTAGGTATACCTATTGACCCACAATTGTCATTGCACCAAAAGATCGACCTTTTAATGTCTAATGCAATTGTCAGAGTTAATGGATCCATGAGAGGCAGTTAGTCCATGTCACAAATCCCAAGGGGAGCACTCACCATTTTCCAACAAACTCCCCCTCAGTGCTACCAAGGGGATTCAAACCCAGAACCTTTGGCTCTGATACCACTTGCTGGCCCACAATTGTCGTTGCACCAAAATATCGACCTTTTAATGTCTAATACAAATGTCAGAGTTAATGGATCCACTACAGGTGGTTATTCCATGTCATAAATCCCAAGAGGAGCATTGACCATTTTCCAACAATACCAACTCTTCCTTCATGAAACTACAGTTCTTAATGTTTATTAGCAACTGCTCTTCCCTCAACCTCTAAAAAACTTGTCTTATGTGCAAAAAATTTTCTTCTCTAGTCTTACTGAAAATCAAAATGTCATCCAAATAGAAAATTAAAAACTTACCCAATAATTTCTTCAATACCTCATTAATCAACCTCATGAAAGTACTCAATGCATTTTTCAATCCAAAAGGAATCACCAACCATTCATACAATCCTTCATTTGTCTTGAATGTTGTTTTCCACTCATCTCCTTCTCTGATTCTGATCTGATGATATCTACTTTTCAAATCTATCTTTGTAAAGTACTTAGCTCCACTCAAACAATCCATAATGTCATCAATCCAAGGCAAAAGAAATCTATACTTCACTGTGATATTTTTTATGGCTCTAGAGTCTATACACATTCTCCACTCTTCATACTTATTAGGTGCCAATATAGCAGGTATTGCACAAGGACTCAAGCTTTCTCTGATCAAATTTTTTCTCAAAAATTCTTGCACTTGTCTATTCAATTCCTCATTTTCTGTCAGTGTCATCTAGTGTGTTTCCTTTTTAGGTAAACTAGCTCTAGGAATCAAAACCATGCAATTACTAATAATCGTCATAGGTGGCAATCCATCTGGTACATTGTCTAAAAACATAGCTTCATATTCTATCAGCAACTCTTTAATCTCCTGAGGTTGTTCTTCTACATTCTTCAAATCTTGAAGTTTCGTAGGAACTAGGGCATAACACATGTTCTCATATCTCAATCCATCTAGGAATCTCCTCCCATCAACCAAACAAATTCTAGCACTCATACGAACCTCAGTTCTAGGGACATCTTCCAAGGGCAACAAAACATGTTTCTTCCTATTAGCAAAAATGGTATATATGTTCTTCTTTCCATCATGGATAGATTTTATGTCATATTTCCAATGCATTCCTAACAAAATAGGGCATACATCCATAGGCATAATATCACACAAAAATTCATTATGGTAATTTCCTATCTTCAGATTCACCAAACATTGTTCACTTATCAAAATCTTATGTTCATCTTGTATCCATGTTATTGAATAGGGATTTGGGTGTTTCAATATTTCCAACTTCAACTTGGTCACCATATCTTCAGAATCCAAGTTCTATTAACTTCCACTGTCTATGATCACTCTACAACATTTAACAACTACCTTGCATCTGGTCCGAAACAAATTATTTCTCTGCAATGGTTCCTGCTCCATCTCACTTTGACATAATACCCTTCTATTCACCAACACTTCTCCTTCTTTTGGTTAAGTGATCCATCATGATATTCTTCAGCAAAGGTTGTTCTCCTACAGTTCTCCATTATTTTTCTTTTTTCTCCTTTATTACATTCAAGTTCTTTATGTCCTTCTCCACCACACTTATAATAAGTTCCTTTGAATGCTATTTTCTCTTGTCCTCTATCACATTTTATGTATCCTTCATTCCTATAACTGCCATATCCTCCTCTTCTAAAAGAGTTTCCATCATCTCTATGGTATGAACTATCATTCTTAGTGACCTCCTTACCTTTTTTTTTATCTGAAAAAGGTCTTCTTCCTCCTCCAGTAAATATTCTTCCTCTTTGTCTTTGCTCATGTCTTTTGTTCAACTTCTCCTTTGCTTTTAGGGCACACTGATATGACTCTTCCACACTCAACAATTTAATCAAACTGATCTCATCTTGTATAGATGACCTCAAACCATTCATATATCTAGATACTTGTTTAGTCTCATCTTCTGAATGTCCAGATCTGATATTCAACTTGTAGCACTCTTCAGTATACTCTGTGAAACTTGATTCCTTCTATTTCAAATTCAGCAATTTTCAGAACAAACTGATCTGATAGTCTATAGGCATGAACTTTGTCTTCAATTTATTCACCATCTTATCCCATGATCTTATCTTCTCCTTTCCTTTTATTTTCCTATCTGTCTACAAAAGTTCCCACCAAAGGGATGCATGTCCTTTCAACTTTGTACAAGAAAAATTTACCTTCTTATCTTCTGTGGTTCCTTCAAAATCAAAGTACTTTTCCATTTTTTTTATCCAGTTAAGCAATTCATTTGAACTAACTTACTAGAATAATCTGGTGAATTGAAATGTGGTTTATTGTGCACTCTAGTTAGGGCTCTTATGAACCTTTCTTCCCCTTGATCAAGACAAGGTTTCTCGTCTCTTGCAACTTCTTCTTGTTCTTCCACTTCTTCATCACTTACATCATCAATTCGTCAACCTCGTCTCTAGGCCATTTAAATTGCTTCTAATCTGGCAGCAATTCCTCTCAACATTTCCATCACTATTGGGTTTTTATTTCCATGCACTCCATTTCCTCTACCATTTCATATTCCCACAATATTTACACAAATCCTCTATAGCTGCGAGTCGGATCCTCAATTCGTCACCCCACAAAAAATATTAAACAATACTATGCAAAGTTAGATGATCTCGCAAGGAACAAATCTTGCTTTGATACCAATCCGGTGCAAACACAGTGAGGAGGGTCCTCAAGGAGAACAATTCAAACCATGTAAAAAGAGTAACACAACAAAAGCAACATGGAATATGGAGGCAAATGCAGTTATGGACTTTATTATTATCAAAAATCTCAATTATAGATAGTCAGCCACATCCGGCTTACAAATTCAACTCATAGGCATGATTACAACATGTTCAAAATATAGTGCTCTTACATGCGAGCGAAAATCCTAAAAATTGAACTTTACGTACAACCTAATCTACTTCTTCTTGATTCCCCTTATTTTGATGATCCATTACAAGCTTTATACCACATTCGTAGGTCGAGAAACATTTGTGTCAGCCAAAGATCAATATTATCTCCAATGAGGAAAATGTAACGTGTGTAAGAATATGTCAGCCTCAAATCTATATTTCTTCCATGGTAGATGTGCATGATGAAGTGTAGAACTATAGGTAAGGTCGAGGAAACTCCAAAGAAAAAATATAAACACACTATGAGGATCCACAAGCATTGGGCAAGATCCATGATCGATCCAACTAGCTGTTAGGGTTGAAATTATTTCAGGGCTAGTCCCAAAAAAATCCGAAAGTGATAACTTGTCAGGAAAATATCCAATCGAGCTGAAAAATTGAAATAAGGTGATTGAACATGTCCACAATGAAACCTCAGGTATGCAAGATCTTGCTAGAAAACATGAAGAAACACTGGATCTACCAAC
This sequence comes from Sequoiadendron giganteum, assembly GCA_007115665.2. Lineage (NCBI taxonomy): Eukaryota > Viridiplantae > Streptophyta > Pinopsida > Cupressales > Cupressaceae > Sequoiadendron > Sequoiadendron giganteum. The sequence goes on along the minus strand of CM021110.1, from coordinate 302,746,639 downwards.
TTGAATTGGAAAAGAATTGAACAAGAATGAAACTAAATGTAAAATATTTTTGGTTGATGCAAGATTGCCAAGAACCAAGGATGCTCCTGCATCAGACAGATGGGGTAAATGAAAAGTGATTCCCTCACTTTTTTGGGGCTAGAGGAAGACCAAGGTGGTCTACCTCAGCCTAAGAAATCCAAGAAGAATCATCCACTAGTCTACCCTTCCATTTTATAAGATATTCTTTGTACTACCTTCCACGAATTTTTATTCCATCTCTAATCTCAAAAATCTCTTCAATCCCATCAGAATTTTTTTTAGGAAGCTATTCTTCCAACTTTTCTCTATTGTCATCAGAGTGGGTTTGGATCATTTCTCATTGCTTCTTCATTTGTGTACTCCTCCCCCTTTGGTTAAAAGGCCTTTTCATTTTGAACTTCTATGGAACTATCAACCCCAATTTAGGGATCTCCTAGCCTATTGGTGGGTGGGTCATGGGTGTGGTTCTACTATGTTTAATCTTACCCTCAAACTCAAGAATCAAAAAAGGAAATCTCAAGGTTTGGAGTAAGAGTAGCTTTGGCAATATTTTTGCAAAAAATAAGTCTATCAAAGACCAACTTCATGGGGTTCATAAAATCCCTGATCTGGTCTTTCCAGAGGATCTCAAAGATAAGGAACATACCTTTCTTAGTGAACTTCATAAAATTATTGTGAAGGATGAGGTCTATTGGAAGCAATAGTCCAGGAATCAATGGATCCAAGAAAGGGACAAAAACTCTAGATTCTCTCACATGACAAAAACATGACAAATTAAACATAGTTCCATCTCAGAATTGATCTTAGATGGTGGTTCTACAATGTCTAGTGAGGCTGATATGGCCTATGCAGGTGTGTCATTTTTCCACAATCTTCTAAACCCTAACCCGATGGATTTTTTGGCAGGTGATATCTTTCATTTTTCTTCGATGGCTCAGGTGGAGGATATCCATAATCTAGTTGTTTCCCTCAATCGTTTGAAAGCTTTGGGCCCAAATGCCTTTCCAACTTTCTTATTTCAAATGTTTTGGGGTATAGTTGGTTAGGATTTCATGACTCTTGTGGTTGAATTCCTTTATACTAGAAAAATTATCAAGGAATTCAACAACACTTTCATTGTTCTTATCCCGAAGCATTAGGGAGCCAACAAGTTGACTAAATTTAGACCCATCAGTCTATGTAACACATTCTACAAGATCTACTCCAAATTTCTAGTCAATTGCATCAAACCTCATTTGAACAAGATGATACACTCTCATAAAATATATTTGTGCCTAGGAGGAATAATGGATGCCATCATGCTAGTACATGAAACCATCCACTTTGTGGATAGAAGTAGAAAGGAAAGTTTGGTGCTCAAGCTGGACATCTCGAAGGCCTATCATAAAGTGTCTTGGAACTTCCTTTTTGAAGTTCTATGATGTTTTGGTTTTTATGGTAAGTTGATGAATCTCATTCAGAGTTGTGTGACTTCTCCTAAATGCTTGGTGATTATCAATGGTACTTTGCAAGGATTTGTATCAACTTTTGGTGGCATTCATCAAGGTGATCTATTGTCCCCCTATCTTTTTATTTTAATGGCTAAAGTTCTTTGTCACAATTTTGAACATAAAATTTTGAATGGTTCTTTGGAGGGATATTCCCCTTCATGTGTGTCTACCCCGATCTCCCATCAATAATTAAAAGGTGATACTATCTTGATGGGGGCAGCCACCTTGGTGGAGGCTAAGGGATGGATGGACACCTTGTCTAAGTTTTCTTTGGCCTTTGGGCAATGTATTAAATTTACCAAAAGTGTTGTTATTTTCTTGAATGTTGATCCTACTCTTTGAGAAAAGATTTCTAGAGTTCTTCAATGTCATATTCTCTTCATCCCTTTGACTTATCTAGGTATGCTACTTATGGTGGGCAAGGTTGAAAATTCTATTTTTTCTACTCTACTAGAATAGGTACAAATAAAAATTGTTCTGATAAAATGAGACATTCTCAATAATGTTGATAAGCGCCTCCTCCTTAAAACCACCCTTCAGATTTTATTTGTATACCTTCTGTCTCTATTTTTTATGCTTGTGGCATGGTCAAAGAAACTTGAACAAATTGAGCATAGATTCTTGTGGTTAGGTAGTGAGGAAAGGAACAAGTTCTCCTTAGTTCACTAGGACACTATGTGTTCCACGAAATATTATGGGGGGTTGGATTTAAGGAAAACCAGATTGATGAACATGACTCTTATCACCAAAATCTCATGGAATCTTCTTAACAATCATTTTGAATGGATTACTATCCTTAAAGATAAGTATTTGTAGGGTCATCATTATCATTCCTTGTTGATAAATGAGATCCTACCTTCTCATTTGGTGATCTAGAATAACCTATTAAAACCTAGAATATCCTTTATTTTGGTGCCTCTTGGCTGGTCAGATGGGGAGACTTAGTCTCCTTTTGGGATGATAAATGGTTGTCTTCTCATATTCCTAGCATCAATTGAGTTTTCTCTATTGTTCATTAGGACCTTTGTAATTGGTTGGGTGATAAATTTTTAGACTATGTAGACTTCTCCCTTGACCCCCCTAAATGGAAGATTGACCCAAATTGGTTTGACCCTCCTCTAGATAGCTATTGAGGAAATTCTAAAAACTATCAAGAATCACAAGTTCTTCCCCTCTCATTTGCCTAAATTGTTGGATTGGAATAATTCTAAGGATGGAATCTATTCTTTTAATAATGGCTACAACCTTTTATCGAGTTCTCATAACCATTTGTTTTATTCCATGCCTATATGGTGTGGTAATACTTTACGTAAAGTCAAATTATTTTGGTGGAGTATTTGTTACAAATGAATCCTCACTTTGGATAATATGATGAAAAAAGAATTGAACTTGGGAATTATTGTTTCTTTTGCAAAAATGATGTTAAATCCATTCGTCACTTTCTTTTCCACTACCCCTTCTCTTGGTAGGTTAGGTCGAGAATTCAATCCCTTTTCAAAGTTTTTTGGGACTGAAAAAAGGATGTGTATAAGGTTTTGGACTCTGGGTCACCTCTTGTGTCTCACCCTTTGCTCGTTGAGTTGTGGTGGAAATTTTTGTTTGTCACTAGTTGGGTTATTTGGAAGGATCACAATAATAGAGTGTTCAAGAACAAAAGCTCATCGTTGTAGGTGGTGGAAAACAAAATTATCAGTCAAGTTATGAAATTGATCTCTGGAACCTCCTATAAGCCCAAAAGAAATCCTAATGATGAGGAGATTTTGATTTCCTCTACTTGGAATCTCTTTGGGACCCTCAATTCACTTAGTTCATGTATTACGCTAGATAGAAGTAGTATTCCCTAGTGCCCCCCGAGCCTAGTTTTCTAAAGCTTAATTTTGATGGCATAACCAAACCCACTCTAGGTTATGCAGGTGGGGTTGAGGACTTTTGTGACCACATGGGTAGATTTGTGATGGAATACATGGTTAAATTGGGGACCCAATCATCTAGTTTTGTTGAGGTAGCAAAATATTTCCATGGTGTCAAAATTTCCATGCAAGTTGGGTTCTCTAACTTAATCATTGAAGGGGATTTGAGGAATATAGTTCTTATGTTGACTGGGCTTGCTTCTCCCTACTAGACTCTTCAGGACCCTGTTTCCTCAACTCGTAACCTAATGATTTCTCTTGGGAATTTTAGAGTGCATCATGTGTTCAGGAGTGGTAATAAAGTCATAGATTCCTTTGCAAATTTAGGATCCTTTACTCTTAATTTGGTAAAATTAGATAATATCCACCATATCTCCAATCAAGTTCTTGATTTAATTCATAATAATGTGAAAGGACTTCCTTTTTGAGATCAAGCTAGATATTTTGTTAGCTCATTTTTATAGTTTCTAGGCTTTTCATTTATGACAAATTTAGCTTCTTAATCATGCTTTGATGGGTCATTTTTATTTACTTCAGCTTTGGTTTTTGAAAAACCATCTCCATTTCTAGTTTTTTTTTGTTTTTCTTTTGTGAGTGGCAGGATGGGTAGTGATTTAGTCAAAGAGGAACCTACTACTTGTGATGGTTGGAAGCAAGAAAAAAAGGCATAGGAAATTCTTGAAAGGGGAAAGTTGGCCTCATATGTGGAGGGGATGCAAAGTGATAACCCCAAAATATCCATGGAATTTGCCAATTCGTGAGAATATGGGACTATGATTATGGGAAATTTTTATTTTGTGGTGACCCCTAAACTTATAATGCAAGTTATGGGTCTTTCCTTGGAGAGGATTTGTCTTCTATGCAAGTCTAAGATCCATTACCTAAAGGACATGAAATGGTTCCTCAAAGATGGTCATAAGTTTAACATATTACATAATGGTTTTAATCGTTTAGATCATCCTCGTGTTTGGAGCACCATAGCTGAGATTCTCATTAGGTAAATCACTCTGGAAGGGTGATTTTTCCACTTGCATGCCCACCTTTTTCCCATGCTCAATCATCTCAAGTATAATATTAAGATGAATTCCCCCTTCTGGATTATGTCTTCACTTAAGCAGTCCATCAAGAATGTTTAGGCTAAAAGTAAGAAACTTCCCCTACATCAAGTACTAATATTGTGTTTATGTAAGTATTGTGAGGCCTTGCTTCCCTCCCCTAATACTATGCGAAATAATACTTTAACTATTCTGGACACTACTATTCCCTCGGGGGACCCCAACCATTCTGTCACTATTGACCAAACTCCTACCATCTTCCATAGTACTTGCACCAAGGGTAAAGCCCCTACTAATGATAATTCCCCTCCCATCCCTATCAATTTCAAACCCCTATCTGAGCCTACACCCATGACCATTTATTCTAGGTTAGAGGAGTTTGATAGCCTCAATGGTGATGATGATTCACAGAACCCCACCCTGACTAATTCCCTTGTCCACTCTCCATCTTAGGGCCACGACTTGGAGGTCCCTAATACCTTGCCCGATTCTAACCCTAGCCCTCATAATAACCCCAACCTATACATTAACTTAGATGAACCTGAGAATGTTCCTAGGTCTATTCATTTTCCTTCCAAACTCATAAACAAAACATTGAATGAAAATGTTGATACTATGAATTTTTAGAAATTTATTATGAAATGGATCTTAGGGTCATTGGTTACTACTAAGGGGAGGATTCAAATCCTGGAAGGAAATTTGATTTAACAATAAAATATGTGGCCTAGGGAGGTGGAGAACAAAGCACTTTGGGACATGATTACCTCCTTGGCCAAGTCCTTTGAGAGGTGGGAAAGGTGGGAGAAAGATCTAGATGATCTTCAAGCCACTATTGGTTCATAATAAGATAAAAAGAGATTAATGGCTGAAATTAGTGTCATTCACCAGTCCTAGGAGAAGATCATGTAGTTTTTGAGGGTTATTACCAACTACAACAAAGAAACTATGAAAAATACAACCCTCACTTTTTGGGTGTTTCAAGACAAGATAAGAAAGAGCTGAGGGAAATGACTTGAGGATGGGGGGATGATGGTAATATTTATAAGAAGAGTAAGAAGGTGGAAACCTCGACTCATGATGTTACCAAGGATACCCAAACCATTCTTTAGGGGCTTGTGAATTTCAAGAAGAATCTTGAGTTCATATCATAGGATTGGAATGTGATCACTGGTCTCAATCTTTTAGGAGACCTATAGGTGTCTAGTTTTTTGTGTCGATCGCAGTCATATGGTTTCTTTTATTTTCTCCTATTGGTTGACCTATTTAAGCTCTATTTTTTGTTTAAATTTTTGGTCTTCTCACTACTCATGAGTCACTGGTTTGCCTCTATGTTTGGTTTGTAATGGGTACTAGCCCTTCTAATTTTAATATAATCAAAACTTACCAAAACATTCTGCATAAATTGTGTCGTATTGTCAAAGATTTCATTGATAAAAAACAAGTATATCTTACAACAAAACTCAAAAAACCCTAACATAGAATTTATTTATTTAAAGGACATGAACCAAAATCAATCTTCCTACAACTATTGCTTCAATCTGTTCACATGAAATGAAATCTAAAAGTATCAAGGTTTGAGGGCTTAGTTCTACTCATAAGCTTGAAACAAGATACATTAGTTGAGTGAGATTTGATGGTGATACTTTTACAGGCCTTCAAATGAAAAATATTAAATACATGAGTCTCTACCCCTAAGGTGAAAAATTATAAATGCATCAAAAAATTTCCATTACTTATTTCTCATTAGTGAAAAATATTTTTTCTCAAATTTGTTAATTTAAAAATAAAAAAATCTATAGGAAAATATGACAAGTGAATCAGGAAAAAGGATAAAAGGAAAAAAATCCATTTTAAAAATAAACGGTGTCTAGACCATAGGAAAATATTGTTCTCACGAACTGACCTGATGTCCAAGAAACAAATATATTATGATTAGGTGAGGTGAAAATATAAGTCTATAGCTATCAACAAGGACTAATAATCTAACTACTAAAAACTTTCCTTGCCTTAATATTCTCACATTGCAAGCCAACTAAACACTCATATTTTTATTTATAGAGACAAATAAATCTAACTAAGCTTAGACATGGAAAGTTGCACCATAATTTTCTAACTCAATTGATCAGAAAAGTAAACCATTTCATTCTCGTTCTTAGAGTCGGTACTGGAAATTCTATCTAGATGAAAAACTATCTCCTTGTGGCGTTTCTAGCACATGTCACTAACCTCTCCAATACTTCTCTTATAGAAGGCCACTAATTTAGCACTCTATTAGTAATAACCAAACTCACTCATAATATGCATATCATTTGTTCTATCTAATTATCTTCCATAGTGCATCTATCCTACATTTCCATCTCTTCCCTTCCCATGCCTATTTTGGTGCATACCCAATTCATAATGTCTCCATCCTCTCCATTTTTTTCCTCACTCATACCCTTCATCCTACTAACTAGCTCCAATATCACTACTTTGAAGAAGTATAAATTCTTGAGCTGCACAAGACAACTAAGAGGGGGAGTGAATCAATTGTAACAAATTCTTTACTTCTTAACTTAATCAATTCCACTTTAACCTCAATCTATTATTAAGTATGAACATGAAATGTAGATAACATAAACACAATACTAGAGCCACCATATTTACATGGAAAACCATAATGGGGGAAAAACCATGATGAGGATTAACTCAAAATATAGTATTAATGTAATAATGGATACATAGGCTCACTACCAGAGGGATCACTTCCCAAATACAAAGGTTCACTACCCAACTCAAGGGCTCACTATCTTAGGACTCACTATCTAGAAAGAGAGGCTCACTACCTACAAAACATAGAGACTCTGGAGCAGGTCTTCTAGAGAACCAAACCACAAGAAACATTATCAGAACATAGAAACCATCAAAAGGAATAGTCTCCTAGATCCACAAGATCTGAAACCAAATACCAGAGGACCATGGAGTCAAAACATTTCTCCTAGTCAACAATGAGATAACTATGACAAACTAGTTCACACACTAGTGAACATAAATTTTTCTTTCCATAAAACTAGAAGTTGAAACATGGAATATACAAGCCATTTGAAATTATGAACACACTTATAAATATGCATAGGAATTGGTTCAACACAAGAGAAATGTAGACAATAATACCAGATAATGCTCAGAACATAATTCAACACAGATTTCATTATATTTCAAATTTCCTCAAAACTACTTGGAAAAATCTAACTTACACAACCTGTACAATGTTGATATCAATGACAACATTAATGAAAAAACCACCAAACACATCCATACTTGCAACAATATCCCCCTTTCTCATTGATTGCAACACATGATGTGAAAAACCATCAAACACAACATACAATATTCTTAGAAGCAACAACCTGCCAAGAATAAAAGTTTCACATGATTCTCTCTCCCATATCCTACATGATTTTTAGAAGCGACAACCAGACAAGAATACAATTTTCACACGATTCTCTCTCCCCCTTTGACACCAATGGTAAAGGAAATTATTACCATATAAAGCTCTATTCACTCTCCCTAAGGAGTACATCCAGATCACATACTACAAAAATTCACTTCTCTACTCCCCTTGAGGAGTAGATCCCAATCATTAGTCCAAAACAAAAGAGTCTGTGAATCCATTAGATTGATGCACCTCCATGTGCAATTAGTTCAAAGAAGGAGGGGAAGAAACCCCTAGCTTCCCTCTGAGATACTCAAAATTATCCTTTGAAAGGGCCTTAGTGAATATGTCGAAAACTTGTTCTTTGGTAGGTACATATTCAAGTCTTACTTCATTCCTCAATACTTTCTCCCTCAAGAATTGATACTTGATAGATATATGCTTTGTTCTAGAATGCATCAATATATTCTTTGAAATGTTTATAGCACTTGTATTATCAAAGAAGATAGAATTAGGTTCATCACTCACCATGCCTATGTCCATAAAATTTCGCTTCATCCACATAACCTACGTACAATAGGATGTTGCTGCAATATACTTTGCTTCAATAGTGGATAAATAAATTGAATCTTGCTTCTTTCTCAACCAAGAACCTAATATTTCTCCAAGAAAGAATGCATAATGTATAGTCTAGTAGTAGTAAGATACAACAATCCTCTAATCATGGATCTGTACATGCTCTGATCAACTTTAGCAGATTTTTCATCCTTACTCAACTTGCATCTAGTTACCATAGGGGTACATACTAGTTTAGAATCATCTATTCCAAACTTCTTTAACAATTCCTTAACATACTTATATTGTGAAATGAATATCCCTTTGTCAATTTGAATAGCTTGAAGCCCAAGGAAGAAATTTAGTTCACCAATCATAGAAATTTCAAATTATTTTTGTATCTCTTCAAAAAACTTCTTACACATACCTTCATTACCATTAGAAATAATATTATCAACATAGACAACAACTATCAGTATTTTGTCTTTCTCAACTTTGAAGTAAATATTGCTCTCTACACACCCTTTGTCAAATCCCTATTTTGTAAAGTATTTATCCAATCTAGCATACCAAGCTCTAGGAGCTTTCCTCAGTCCACATAATTATTTCTTTTACTTACAAACCATGTCCGGTTTGTCTGATAGTGAAAAACCCTATGGTTGCTCCATATATACTTCTTCTTCTAGTTTCCCATTCAGAAATGCAGATTTGGAATCCATCTGATATACTTTGAAGTCTTTATGAGCTTTAAATGCCAAGAACATCTGAATGGCTTCCATTATTTCTATAGATGCAAAATTTTCTTCAAATTCTATTCCTTCAGCCTGTGAATATCCTTTAAATATAAGTCTTTATTTATTTCTTATCACTTCTCCATCTTCATTCAATTTGTTTCTGAATACCCATTTTGAACCAATTTCATTCTTGTTTGTAGGTCTAGGGATTTTTTCCCACGTCTCATTCTTCTCTATCTATTGTAATTCCTCTTTCATTCCTCTAAACTAAATTTCATATTCACATGCTTCATTCATAGTTTTAGGTTCTATTTTAGAAAGTAAACATAAGTTTACCTCAACCAATTTGCTTCTTGTCTTCACTCCTTCATTTTTGTCTCCAATTATATGTTCCTTCAGATGATAATTTTGAACATATTTAGGAGTCTTAGGTGCAGGTTCCATATTTTATTCTTCTTCTTCACTTATCTCTTTCTTTTCCTTTTCTTCCTCTTGTATTTGCACGTAGATAAGCTCATCAAGTTCAACTTTAGTTATCTCCACTGGTCTATACATAGCTTCATCAACTTTCACATCAGTACTTTCAATGATTTTTCTCAGTCTCTTATTAAAAAATATATAAGCCTTACTATTATTTGAATATCCAAGGAAAATTACTTCATCACATCTAGCATTAAACTTTCCAAGATGTTATTCATCTCTTCTAATGTGTCATCTACTACCAAATACCTTAAATTATTTCACAGTAGGTGTCTTATGAGTCCATAACTGATAAGGATTCTTAGTGTTGTTACCTCTTACTTAAACTCTGTTAAGAATGTAAATAGCATTGTAAATATCTTCTTTCCAATACACATCAAGAATATTTTCTTCTTTCATCATAGTTTTGGCTACCTTTTACATAGTTTGGTTCTTTCTTTCTACAACTCCATTCTGTTGTGGGGCTCTAGGAGCAGAAAAAAGTCTTTTTATGTCATGAACTTCACAAAAATAATTGAACTCCCTAGATTTAAATTCTCCACCTTTATTAGATATTAAGAATTTAATTCTTAGGTTTACTTCATTTTCTACTATTTCCTTAAAAACTTTGAATCTATCAAGAGCTTGAGAATTTTCTCTAAGAAATGTTACCCATGTCATCCTAGAGTAATCATCAATTAAAATCATAAAGTACTTGTCACCATTCAGGCTTCTTGTTCTTATAGGACCACATAGGTCTATGTGGATTAATTCAAACATTTTGGTAGATGATTGATCCTTTGTTTTAAAACTATTCCTTGTCTATTTTCCCATCTGACAAATTCTACAAATTTAATTTGAAGGTTTTGTGATTCTAGGAAGACCTCTCACAACTTCTCTAGAATTGATCTGAACTTGATCATCAAAATTCGCATGTCCCATCCTCCGGTGCCAGATCCAACTCTCACTAATATAAGAAACAAAACATTGAATATCACCACCTTTGAGTTTTCTATATTTTTCAATGAGTTCTTCTTCCAGTTGTTAGTACAGTTCCAGATCCTTTTCTAATATCACAAGTGTTATCCTAAAACACAAGCTTAAAACCTTCGTTGCACATTTTTCCATCACTTAAAATATTATTCCTTAAACCTTTTACATAATAGAAATCATTAGTGTTATATTTTACATCAAAACTATTTGTTCCTTTACCAACAATCCTAGCACCAGAATCATCTCCAAACATGACTATACCTCCATCATACTTCTCAAGTTTAGTAAAATTACTCTTATCTCCAGTCATATGATTTGAACATTTTTTGTCAATTACTCAAAATTATTCATCCTATATTGCATGAAAATTAGTTACCAAAGTACCTTCTGATTCATTCTTCTTACACTCCAAACTAGGTTCTTTTGCACATTTCTTTTCCAAGTCTAGAAATAGACATTCATATTTAACTTCCTCAAGATCCGATTCATCATCAGAAATTCCTACATCTTCCTTAACATAATACAAATTCTTGAAATTCCTATCCCTCATATCCTTGAAATTACTCTTATTATCCTTGTTCTTCTTTTGTGTAGCTCTATTAGGACATCTTGATACATAATGACCAATATTTCCACAACTGAAACACTTAAAAGACAACTTACCTTTATATTTACCCGTAGCTTTCTTCAATCTTGTGAAATTTTCTTCTAACTCTTTTGTATCCTCATCATCATCATCTATCATCAAGGCTTTAAAGTTTGTTTCCGTATTTTCCTTATCTCTTGCAAAATTTCTCATCTCAAATGCTATCAAGACACTAAATAGATTTTCCTTAGTAAATGTCTTCGGATCATACTATTCATCTAGAGCATATACTTTGTCACTGTAATTGTCTGGTAAGGTCATCAAGATCTTGTCAGTTATATCTTCATCCTTCATGGTACCACCTTGATTCTTGATTTCAGTTTCTATAGTTTCAACTCTCTAATAATAGCTTGCAATGTCTTCTCCATCTTCCATTCTTAGATTCTCAAATTTTTTCTTAGTAGTTAGTTTCCTTGATAACTTTACTCTCTCATTCCCTTCATAAATATCTTTCAATTTTGTCCACATTTCATTAGTTGTAGCTAAAGAAATAACTTTTGATCTTTTAGTTTTAGATAATGCACTAAACATAGAAAACCTTGCTTTTTCATTATCTTCAAAGGCTACAACTTCATCAACAATGGAATTTCCAGCTGCTAGAATCATATACTTTATCTCCATAACTTTCCAGGTATTAAAACTGATTGAAATAAAATAAATTCTCATATGTTCTTTCCAATCACTGTAATCATCTCCATCAAACATAGGAAGTTGTAACTTGTGCACCATCTGATCTACCCCAAGCAGTTAATCTTCTCACTAAGGAACCAAAGCTCTAATACCAATTGTCGAATTGTATAAGACAACTGAGAGGGGAGGGGTGAACTAGTTGTATCAAATTCACTACTTCTTAACTTAATCAATCCCACTTCAACCTCGGTCTGTTATTAAGTATGAACAACAAATGAAAATAATGGAAACACAATACCAAAGATACCAGATTTACGTGCAAAACCCCAATGAGGTAAAAACCATAGTGAGGATTAACTCACAATATAGTAGTAATGCAATACCAAATACAGAGGCTTATTTCCAAAGGGCTCACTACCCAAATACAAAGGCTCACTACCCAAATCAAGGGCTCATTGCCTTAGGGATCACTATCCAGAAAGAGAGGCTTACTGCCTACAGAAAATACAAAGAAATATATAATGATCCACCACTAGGAGTTACACACACTTCGGAACTTGATCAAAAGATTATGAATACAATGAAGTATTGTTTCCTTAATTTTCTATTCCACACTCTGATTTTCACACGTTTTCGCATACTCTTCTCTTTCTTGAGTCGAATGATGGATGGATATAAAATTAGCTACAACTTAACTTTCTTTTATACCATCTTCAACCTTAGAAATATTCACCAAATTCATCTATTCAAATTGAAATTACAAATTTAAACTAGGTCGACTATTCAACATTCCCACGGTGGATAAAAATGTGATGGGACCAAATACACATTAAATTAGGATCCAAACAACATCTTGGATCATGCACACGCTTCCCCAAGTGGATTCAAAAATATAATGTACCATGTAAACACCAGGTCATTCAAACCTAATGAAAACACCAATGAACTTTGAAGTACATACATCATCAGCAATATAAACACACACAGATTTCTCAACATGCTTCACCAGTCAATCTACCATGTTTGAGAACAACTCAGATACATTTTCAACAACTTCAACAAACTTCATTTGTAGAGAACACTTCACCAGTTCAACTGGGACAACTAGCAAAACACATAAACTTCAAAGTAGGTCTTCCAGAGCACCAAACCACAAGAAAATTTATGAGAATACAAAAACCATCAAAAGGAATATTCTCCTAGATCTACAAGATCTGAAACCAAATACCAGAGAACTCTAGAGCCAAAAAATGTCTCTTAGTTAACAAATAGATAACTCTGACAAACCAGTTCACACACCCATTAACATAAATTTTTCTCTCCATCAAACTAGAAGCTGAAATGTGAAATATAAAATCCATTTAAGCTTATGAACACACCTATAAATCCGCATATGAATTGGGTCAACATAGGAGAAATGTGGACCACAATACCAGAGCACACACAGAACATACTTCAACACAACTTTCATTATATTTCAAATTTTCTCAAAAGCACTTCGCAAAATTGAACTTACTCAACCTGTACAGTGTTGACATCAATGAAAACCTTAATGAAAACACCACCAAACACATCCATACTTGCAACATACATCACTCTTCTCATTCACCTTTATTCTATCCACATATTCTATAAACCACATTTTTGAAAGGAAAAAGAAAATTAATATAATTTATCCAAGGAAGAAAATTTATTAAATTTTGAGGAGATAATAAGGTTGTTTTTGAAGAATTTTTATGCTTCAAAAATTAGTCCAAAATTGAGAAGTCTGAAGACTCATGTAATATCATAGCTCTGCGATTATCTTGTAACTTCTTAATTGTTGTTGAATAATATAATTTAGTCATGTTCTGGAGGGTGATGTTTTTTAATGGAAAAGGGGTTTTTCCCACATAAATTATGTTATGATTTTCATTATTTATTTGATTATGATATGTTTTTACATCTAAATATGTAACTATTTAAAGGTGTTAAAGAATTTTTGTAGCTCTTTCCTTCTTATATTAGTTTAGGAAGTGTTTTCCATGCACCCAACTTCCTTTCATTCTACACGGTGGCCTAGGACCACAAATGCTGAGGAAATGGTTGATGCATTATCAGATCGCTCTTGGTGTAACTCATGGTCTTCATTATATGCATCATGATTGTTTCCCTCCAATATTGTATAGGGATGTGAAGTCTAGTAACATCTTGTTGGGAAGAGATTTTTAGGGTAAATTTATAGATTTTTTCATATCCAAAGTGCTTGATAGGTTGGGAAAATAAAATTTGGTTCTTTATATGCAGGCTCACATTCTCCCACTTGTTGAACACCTTTGAAGAGTTAATGGAAATTTTGAATTTAACTTCTATGGGTTGTGAGGCTTATATAATTTTAACACGATAGAAATTTATTCATTCTTGCTAGATTTGTCCATGCATCTACAATATTTTTCAAAGTATCAAGATTCTCCAACTTCACCTTTCCATCTTCCACCATATCATGAAAAAAATGAAAATGAACATCAATGTGCTTTGTTTTTGCATGGAAACTAGGATTTTTTGTTCAGAAAATGGCACTCTAATTGTCACAAAAAATAGTAATTTTTCCTACATCAAACTAATATTAGAACACAATCTCTTAATCCAAATGGCTTCATTGCAAGAATGAGTAGTTTCCATGTACTCTACTTCTATAGTGGAAAATGTTACTATATCCTACAACATACTCATCCAACTGATAGCACCACCATACATCATGAAAACACAACCACTAGGGCATCTTCTAGTTAAAATTTCACCAGCCCAATATGAATCCACATATCCTTGAATGCTCACTAAGTGTCGAGTTCTAGTAGTATAACCATGAAAACATAAGGAATACTCAAAAGTGTCACACAAATATATAAAAAATCTTTGCATTGCATCCCAATGAACACATACAATATTAGACATAGAATGACTAAGGACTCCCACTACTTAGGAAATGTCTAGCATGGTACAAACCATAGCATACATAAGAATACCAACAAAACTCACATATAATACTCTATGTTGCAAGTATGGATGTGTTTCATGGTGTTGTCATTAATGTTTTCATTGATGTCAACATAGCTTAGGTTGATTACAGGTCGAACTTGTATAGTTCAGACACTCTAGAAGTGCTTAGAGTACATGGATCTATATTTATGAAGTTGTAGTTGTGTTTTTGCTAAGTGCTTTTGAGAAAATTTGAGAAATAATGAAGGCAATGTTGAGCGTGTGTTTTGAATGTTCTCTGGTATTTTGCTCTACATATATTTTGTGTTGATCATATGCCTATGAATATTTTTAGTTATGTTCATGAGCTTAAAAGGATAATATATCTTGAGTTTTAGCTTTAGGTTTGATGGAGAGTAAAAGATATGTTCATCGGTATGTGAACTGGTTTGGCAGAACTATTTGTTTGTGGACTCGGAGAAATGTTTTGGATCCATAGTCTTCTGGTTTTTGGTTTCAGATCTTGTGGATCTGGGAAATGATTCTTCTTGATGGTTTTTATGTTTTGAAAAAATTTCCTATGATTTGGCACTATTGAAGACTTTCTCTAGAGATCTTGTGTGTTGTAAGTTGGTCTGGTTGGACTGTTGAAGAGAATTTTGTGAATGAATTTTTTTGTAGTGGTTGTGGATGTACCTAAGGTATTCTCAGAGATGGTAAAATTTCTTGTGAAACATGTTGAGTGATCCATGTATGATCATCTTTCTAGAGATTGCGTACTTCAAAGATCATTTGTGTTTTCATTAGGTCTAGGCGACCTGGTGTATACACATTAGATTATGTTTTTTCATCAAATTGAGGAAGTGTGTGATTGACCCAAGATGTTGTTTGGGTCCTAAATTAAATATGTAGTTTGTCCTCTCTCATTATTATCCATTGTAAGAATGTTTAATAGCCAAACCATTTTGAACTTTCAAATTGAAATTGTATAGCCGACCTTGGAGAATATTTCTAAGGTTGAAGATGGTATAAAAGAAAATCAACTTGTTACAAAGTTGATATCCATCCATCCACGAATCGAGCAAGCAAGTGAAGTGTGTGAAAATTAGAGTGTGAGAGTGGATTGAGGCAGCAATACTTTAATGTGTTAGATTCCTAAAGGAAGTGAGGTGATGGTGTCTACAATATTCTTATCAAGTTGTGAATGTGTGGAACCTTCTATGGTGGGTCTTCATTTATCTTTTCTTTTTCTATAGGAAGTGAGCCTCCTTCTGGATAGTGAGTCCTTTGTTGGCAAGGAGAATTTGTATCTAGGAAATGAGCCCTCTAGAAGTGACACTTTGTATCCGGTATTGTATTACTACTATATTGTGAGCTAATCCTCACCATGGTTTTTTCCTCATTGGGTTTTCCAAATAAATATGGTGTCTTTGGAGTTTTCTTTCTGTTATTTTCATTTCATTTTTACACATAATAACAGATTGGGTTAAAGTGGAAATGATAAAGGTTAGAAGTAAAGTGATTTGATACAACTGATTCACCCCCTCTCAATTGTCTTCTACATTTCAACAATTGCTATCAGAGCCAGGTTCCTTGGTGAAAAGATTAACTGCTTGATGTTGATTAGATGGTGCACAAGTTGTAGATCCTTATGTTTGATGTAGCTAATTACAGTGACTGGAAATTAAAAATGAGAGGTTATTTGGTTTCAATTGGTTTCGAGATCTTGAAGGCTATGGAGATAAAGTATTGTGTACCAATCATTGGTCCTTCCTTTGTTGATGAGATTGTAGCTTATGAAGAGAATGAAAAGGCAAGGTATGCTATCTTCAATTTTATCTAAAACTAAAAGGATAAAAGTTATTTCTCTAGGCACTTCTCATGAAGTATGGGAAAAATTGAAAGGAATTTATGAAGGAAATGATAGAGTAAATTTTTCAAGGAAATTGAATGCTAAGAAAAAATTTGATAACTTGAGAATGGAAGAAGGAGAAGATATTGTGAGCTACTATCAAAGAGTTGAACTTATAGCAACTGAAATTAAGAATCAAGGTGGTGTTATGTCAGATGAAGATATAATTGAGAAGATCTTGATGACCCTACCCAAGAATTACAGTGACACTGTCTGCTATTAAATAATCTTATGATCCAAAGATGTTTACTAAGGAGCACCTATTTGGTGTCTTAACTGCATTCGAGATGAGAAAATTTGCAAGAGATAAGGAGAAGATTGATTTCTTTTTTAAAGAAATGAAGATAGCAGATGACTCAGATGATGATGATTTAGAAGAGTTGGAAGCAATCTTCACAAGGAAATTGAAGGAAGGAACTGGTAAATACAAAGGTAAGTTTCCCTTTAATTGTTTCAATTGTGGAAATATTGGTTATTATGCATCAAGATGTCTGAATAGAGCTACATAGAAGAATAACAAGGATAATAATGTCAAATAATCACAAAGAAAAGAAGGGTAGGAAGTTCAAGAAATTGTATTATGTTAAAGAAGATGCAAGAATTTCTGATGATGAATCTGAATTTGAGGAAGATAAAGATGAATGTTTATTTATATCCCTAATAATTAAAGTTGTATCTGCTAACCATGGAATATGTGCAAAGGATTCTGGTCTAAGGAGCAAGAAGGATGAAAGATAAGGTACTCTAGTGACTACTTTTCATACTAGACATGATTAATACTTTTGGGTAATTGACAGTGGGTGTTCAAATCAAATGACTGGGGATAAGATTAAGTTCACTAAAGTTGAGAAATATGATGAAGGAATAGTTATGTTTGGAGATGACACTAGTTCTAAGATTGTTGCTAAAGAAACAATTAGTTTTCATGGTAAACATAGTACCGATGATGTCTATTATGTAAAAGGTTTAAGGCATAAACTCTTAAGTGTGGGAAATATGTGTAGCAAAGGTTTATAGATGTTGTGTCAGGATAACACATGTGATATTAGAAAAGGATCCTAAACTATGGTAGCAACTAGAAGAACTCATGGAAATATCTATTAGCTTAAGGGTGGTGATTGTCAGTGTTTTTTTTCTTATATTAATGAGATTTGGCTCTTGCAATGGGGGATGGGAGATGTGAATTTCGACAATATAATCAGGATCAATTTGAGGGAAGTTGTCAAAGATCTACCTAGAATCATAAATCTTTCAAATTCAATTTTCATAAGTTGTCAATTAGGGAAACAAACAAGAAGTTGTTTTAAAGGAAAGGAACAATCATCTTCAAGAATGTTGTAATTAATTCATACACACCTATGTGGTCCTACAAGAATAGGAAACCTTAATGGTGATAGGTAATTTATACTCTTGATTTATGATTACTCTAGGATGACATGGGTTACATTTCTTAGAGAGAAATATCTTGCTCTTGATAGATTCAAGGTATTCAAGGCAAGAGTAGAAAATGAGAAAAACCTGAAAATACAATTCTTAAGGTCTGAGAGAGATGGATAATTTACTTCTATGAGTTTAATGCATTTTTTGAAGAACATGGCATAAAGAGATATTATTTTTCTCCTAGAACACCTTAGCAAAATGGATTTGTGGAAAGAAAGAACCAGACTATTCAAGAAGATGCCAAAACTGTGATGAACGAAGAAAATGTTCCAGATGTGTATTGAAAAGAAGGAATACACACTATTATTTACATTCTTAATAGAGTTTAGATCAGAGGTAACAACACGAAGACTCCTTATGAGTTATGGACTAGTAAGACTCCTACTGTTAAATACTTTAAAGTATTTGGAGTAGATGTTACATTAAAAGAGATGATGAGAATCTCAGAGAGTTTGATGCTAGATGTGATGAAGGAATTTTTCTTGGATATTCAAACAATAGCAAGGAATATAGATGCTTTAATAAAAGAGTGGAGAAAATAATTGAATATACTAATGTGAAATTTGATGAAGCTATGTATAGACTATTATAAATAAGTGAAGTTGAACCTGATGATCCTATCTTTGGACAAGTACAAGAAGAAGAAAAGGAAGAAAATGAAAAAAAGTGATGAAGAGGAGATTTTGTAAATTGCACCTAAGACTCCTAAATATGTAGAAAGAAATCATCTAGAGGAACAAATAATTGGAGACATAAGTGAAGGTGTGAAGACAAGAAGCAAAGTGGGTGAGGTAAAATTGTGTTTAATTTCTAAGATAGAACCTAAGACTGTGAGTGAAGCATGTAATGATGAAAGTTGGGTTAAAGCAATCAAAAGAGGAACTGTAGAAGATAGAGAAGAATGAAACATGATAACTAATCCCTATACCTTCAAATAAGAATGTAATTGGTTCAAAATGAGTATTCAAAAAAAAACTGAATGAAGATGGCGAAGTGGTAAGTAATAAAGCAAGACTAGTATGTAAAGGATATTCACATGTTGAAGGAATAGATTTTGAAGAAAATTTAGCACCTGTAGCAAGAATGGAGGCCATTCAAATTTTTTTTGCCATTTTCAGCTGATAAAGATTTCAAAGCATATCAGATGGATGTAAAGTCTTCATTTATGAATGTAAAATTGGAAGAAGAAGTATATATGGAGCAACTGGAAGGTTTTCAGCTGTTAGACAAACTATACATGGTTTGCAAGTTAAAAAAGGAACTATATGGACTTAAACAAGCTCCCAGAGCTTCGTATACAAGGTTGGATAGATACTTGACAAAGAAAGGATTCAAAAAAGGGTCTACAAACATCAATCTTTACTTCAAGGTTGAGAAAACTAAAAATGTTGCTAGTTGTGGTATATTTTGATGACAATATATTTAGTGGAAATGAAGGTATTGCAAGAAATTTGCAGAAGAGATGAAAAATAATTTGAAATGTCTATGATTATTGAGTTAAATTTATTCCTTGGAATTTAGGTAAATCAAACTAAAATAGGGATATTCATTTCACAATCCAAGTATGTTAAGGAATAATTGAAGAAGTTTGCAATGGATGACTCCAAACTAGTTTGTACCCCTATGGTAACCAGATGTAAGCTGAATAAAGATGATGAATCTACTAAAGTTGATCTACTATGATTGGTGGACTATTATATCTTACTACTACTAGACTAAATATCATGCATACAGTATGTTTAATTGCAATATTTCAAGCAAAACCTAAGGAAGCACATGTTACCGTTGTAAAGATGATATTCAAATATCTTAAAGGAACTCTAGATTTTGGCCTATGGTATCTAAAGGATAATGATTTCACATTAAATTCATACACTAATGCAAATTGGGTTGGTTGTGTAGATGAGTAGAAGAGTATGAGTGGTGGTGCATTATTTCTTGGAGGAAGATTATTTTCATGGTTGAGTAAGAGACAAGATTCATTTTATTTGTCCACCCTAGAAGAAAAATATATTGCAGCAACATCCTAGTGTACATAGGTACTTTCGATTAAGCAAACTTTGAAGGGCATAGGTGTGGTGAGTGATGAACCTATCTCTATATTTTGAGACAATAAAAGTGCTATACACATTTTGAAGAATCCAGTGATGCATTCTAGGACAAAGAACATAGATATCAAGTATTGCTTATTAAGGGAGAAGGTATTGTAGAATGAAGTTAGACTTGAATATGTACCTACCGAGGAATAAATTGTAGATATATTCACTAACAACCTTCCAAAGGATACCTTTGAGTATCTCAGGGGGAAGTTAGGGGTTACTGCTCCTCCTTATTTGAACTAAATGCACATGGAGGTGCATCAGTCCAGTGGATTTATAGACTCTTTGATCTATATTGATGAATGAGGTCTACTCCTCAGGGGGAGTAGAGAAGTGCATTGTTATAGTATGTGATTTGGGTGCACTTCTAAGGGGGAGTGAACAAAGCTTTATATGGGAAGAGTTTTTATGCAAAATTTCCTTTTCCATTGATGTCAAAGGGGGACAGAAATTCATGTGTAAATTTTATGCTTGTGCAGGTTGTCGTCTTTGAAGGTTGTGAATGTTACGCTTCCTTTGATGGTTTTTCACATCATGTGTTCCCATCAATGACAAATGGGGAGATTGTTGCAAGTATGCATGTGTTTGGTGGTGTTGTAATTAATGTTATCATTGATGTCAACATAGTTTAGGTTGATTGTAGATGGTACTTGTATAGTTGATACATTGTATAATTTCTTAGAGTACATGGGCTATACTTATGAATTTGTAATTATATGCTTTTCCAAATGCTTTTGAGAAAATTTGAGAAATAATGAAGGTAGTGTTGAGATTGTGTTCTGAATGTGCTCTGATATTGTGTTATGCATTTATTTTGTGTTGATCCTATGCCTATGAAGATTTTTATTTATGTTCATGAGCTTTAAAGGATAATATATCTATAGTTTTAGCTTCTGGTTTGATGGAGAGTAAAATATATGTTCACCACTATGTGAACTGGTTTGGCAGAACTATCTGTTTGTGGATTGGGAGAAATGTTTTGGCTTTGCAAAATTTTTGGTTTTTGGTTTCAGATCTTGTGGATTTGGGAAATGATTCTTCTTGATGGTTTCTATGTTTTAAAAAATATTCTTTTTATTTGGTGATCTAGAAGACCTGCTCCAGAGATCTTATGTGTTGGAGGTTGGTCCAGTTGGACTGTTGAAGAGTATCTGTGAATGAAATTTGTTGTAGTTTTTGTGGATGTACCTAAGGTATTTTTAGTGATGGTAAAATATTTGGTGAAGCATGTTGAGTGATATACGTGTGATCATCTTGTTGTAGATGTGTGTACTTCAAAGGGCATTGGTGTTTTCATTTGGTTTGACCAACCTATTGTCTACACATTACATTAATATTTTGCATCGAATTGAGGAAGTGTGTGATTGATCCAAGATGTTGTTTGGGTCCTAAATTAAGTATGCAATTGGTCCTCTCTCATTCTTATCCACTGTGGGAATTTTCAATAGATGTCCTAATTTAAATTTGTAAATTGAAATTGTATAGCCACCCTTGGAGAATGTTTCTAAGGTTGAAGATGGTATAAAAGCAAATAAAGTTGTTGTAAATTTTATATCCATCCTTCCATGAATCGAGCAAGCAAGTGAAGTGTTTGAAAACCAGAGTGTGCAAGAGTGAATTTAGGTAGTAATACTTTACTATGTAAGATTCCTGAAAGCAGTGAGCTAATGGTGTCTACAATCTTATGATCAAGTTACGAATGTGTGGGACCTTCTATGGTGGATCTTCATTTATCTTTTATTTTTTTGTATGTAGTGAGCCTCCTTCTGGACAATGAGTCCTTTGTTGGAAGTGAGCCTTTGTATCTAGGTAGTGAGCCTTTGTATTTGGTATTGCATTACTACTATATTTTGAGCTAATCCTCACCATGGGTTTTCCCTCATTGCGTTTTCCACGTAAATCTAGTGTCTCTAGTGTTTTCTTTTTGTTATTTGTATTTCATGTTTACAGTTAATAATAGACTAGGTTAAAGTGGAATTGATTAAGGTTAGAAGTAAAGTGATATGATACAACTGATTCACCCCCTCTCCTAGTTGTCTTGTGTATTTAACCACTCTAGTCATGTCCTCCATCTCAATAGGATATTTTGGACAATGTTCCATATAAAGCTTTTTCCCCTACATTATAGGAGCAAATCAATTTTAACAAGCTATCATAATGAACCTCTCAAACATTATATTTATATACATGATCTAGCTTAACCAAATATTTCTTAAGTTGTGTCTCTTTTGATCTCCATACCAAAAATATACCTTGTTAATTACTTTGCACATACATGCAGTTAAGGCTCTACCATTACCATTGGTCCACTAAATGTTGCCACCGAGATGATACGTGTAGATTTGGGATATGTATCCCTCGAGAATGCCAAAATTGTCACAAGATTGGAATTAGTACATTATCCCCACCAACTCTTTCTCAAATAATCTAATCACATTGGAAAGCATACTTCTAGCTATGAGAAAGATGCTTAAGTAGTGAAAGGTACTTTTGAAAAGACGTGCCTATTTAATTTGTCATAAACTAATGGGTTAATCCATGTTGTTTCATATAATCAAGCTAGTTGGTGTTGATGATGGAAAAGGACACAAGTGGATGATCACCATACATGAGCATTTACTCCCAACACTCAAATTTATTTCTCAAGACTTCTTGTCACATTTTTCGTATGATTAATTTCTTGCCCTCCAACTACTTTGATATTTTCTCCACTATCATCCAGCCAAAAATAGACTTCCCATTAGTTGGGTTTATTGGCGAGTAAAACTACAAAGATGTGACACTTTTATAAAGGAAATGACCAACACTAATCCAACTTTTAAATTTGAATCAATAAAAAGTGATATGTATGTTTTGAATTTTGAAATGATGTAAACTAATAAAATATTTATTTTTAGTATATTTTATGTTTGTATATTTTTTTTAATTTTTTAAAATTATAAGATTATAGTTTTTTTATAAATTAACACTATAATTTAGTTGCTGATAAAATGTTGAAAAATGAAATTAGATGAGACGTCAACCTTTATATAGTAAATTTTTTGTTTTCCTTCAATTTTTTTGTGTTTATTTATAACTTGAAACTTTAGGGCATGGATATATTTTTTTTCCAATTTTGGTAAATATATATTTTAAAATAAATATTAAAATATGTGCATATTAAAACTTAGTTGTTTCCAGTCTATGTCAAATCTCATATAAATTATTTATCTAAAATAGAAAAAAAATTATACCATCTTGATATAGATTCTTATATCTAGGGCATCATATATTTTTCAAAGTTTTTTAATAAGTTTTATTATTTTTCCTTGACATGGTAATCAACTTAATGTTTTGTGTTGATAACCTAAATTTAGTAAAAATAAAAAGGAAAATATAAATAATAATTAAACTATTAAAGCATATAATTTTTTGAAAACTAAACTTATGAATCTACAAATGGGTACTTATATATTTTAAGAAAAATGTTTTTTACACGAGTAGTTGTTGAAACATCTAGTTTTTCAACTAATTTTATTTGTTTGATAAATTGGACACAAAGTGGTGCTAAATATGTATTTAGAAAACAATTTTAGTTGGAAAATTTGTTGACATGTATAACTTAGCTAGAATGAATCTTACAAGATCATATGTTTGACAAAAATTAATTTTTAGTTAAAATTACTTAAATTCATCTGTGCGAATAAGTTAGCCGAAAGTGAGACACAAATTTATGTTGATACCCCAACACATATTTTCTATAAATAGATATGCCACATTGTTAGAATATTCATTCGAAAGATAGATTTTAAATTTTAGCAATATTTTCTCACTATCTCTCATTCTGCTAAAATCTACTTCTTTCTCATAATGTTTGTTGGCCTAGGCACTCCTATTTGGCTTCTACCATGGAGGCCACAATATGTCTTTATGGGGGAGATCACCTGTAATAGAATTAAGTTCCTAGTGAAGAACTATGACCACCTTTGTGTTGTTGGGTTCAATTCGGTAGTTAGCCAAGACTATGCTCAAGATGAGAACCAGTTGAGAAGAAACTGCAACATTGTTTCTCATTTTGTGGCCTCCCTTTTCAACCTGAACATCACCAAGCCCATTATAATTGAATTGTGCCACCAGATGTTTGACTCTATATTGTTGGAAGGGCTCAATTAAATCATGCAAGTGGCTATCCCTAGAATTTTAATTCTAAGAACCATGGACATATACAAGAACGTCGATTATGGGATAGACATGGCTTAGTTTCCTATCCTTACTAACTTTCACACCATGGACCTTGAGAGGTATCATTCTCTATCTCAGCCAATGGCCACCTTTGTTGAACATCCAAAATACTAAGATCAGGGAGTGAATCAGTATTCCATTAATTGATTATTAAATTCACTTAACCATTATCACAATATTGACTAAATCAGAAAGAGATAACATAGAAATAAGACAAATCAATCATACACATGAACACCAAGATTTTTACATGGAAAATCCAATGAGGGAAAAACCATGGTGATGGTTAACTTAACTCAAAATATATTATATCTAGATACAAAATATTACGTGGCTCACTACTAAGACTCACTGTCCTCAAATGGCTCACAACCTGCATACAAAAGATGGCTCTTTGCCAATATACAATGATGGTGGCTCAGTGCCAAAATGATGAATTGATGGATACACCTTCAATGTGCAGGCTTCAGTTCCGCTAAACCTTAGAATATAAAGGACTATATCACTCACAATCATATACCTTCACACCTTTCTTCACTTGCTTCTATCTCATATTTATACAAGTATATCTTCCTAATCAATTAGGTCAACACTATATAAGATTTAATCATTTCATCCAAGTAGTGCATTATACCAAGTTAGCTATTAGTCTTCATCAATAGTAGAATACATAGTTGAACTCTATCAGAGATAAATTTCTATTCATAGAAAAAAGACATCTCAAGATCCAAGATATAAGTGTTTTAATGAGCTAATAAAACATGGTTAGGCGATCAGAGTCATATCAAATCGTGCAATGAGTTCTAGACTCAAATACCAACATATTGATCCATTAGAAAGGAGTATTACTAGAAGAGAACAACTTCTGATTAACCACGAAAACTTGACATACCAATATCACCATGTAGTTATGATCTAGAGTAGGGGTGGATTTAGCTTTACGAGACACAACTCAACACAATTCAATCAATACTCAAGACTCCTACAATAGTGATTTGCAATAACATGCTATCCTTTCAAACTAGGTCTCCTAAACAGTGTTTTGAGACATATCTTTTAGAGAAGGTTGTCTCACCTTGAAACTCAGACCATCCTAGATACACATTAAGCTGATATTGAACATATCTTCTTAGAGATATAAGTTGATTTGGTGAAAAAAACCCTAATCAATTTTATTACATTTGAAAACTAGGCTAATTAGGCCACTTTTACAAAGCAGGTCCTAAAAAAACCTCTTCAAAACACCTAAACACTTCCTCAACACTACAAACTAGTCACATAAGGTCATAAACACCTAGTTTTAACAACAAAAGACTCTTCCTATTTGCTGCCTCACTCTTTCAACTCTCTACCTAGCCTAACACATGAAGATGTTAGGCTAGGGATTTGTCAAAAACACGATTAAGCTCCATCCCATGCTCCCTTAACCTATAGAACATTAAAAGAAAACCTAAAACTACCATTCCATCGAGTCTCACTAATTTACAATGGTGGAACGGTGCTTGATCTACATTTTTCTCTCGAAACCCTTGAAATGGAGGGTTTCCAAGTGGTATAATAGGAATTGCTTCAAAAAATCTTGATTTTGAATGAAAATGCACCACAAAGGATCCAAATTAAAGCTAGGACTCTATAGAAGACTTTCCAACTAGTCTCAACTCATGAAAATATAGTACGGGTCCGTACAAAATGAAAGAACTCATAAAATTACATTGAAAACTAGAAAACAAAGCTTCTTCTTCTCTTTTTCTTCACCAAAAAAATACAATATGATTTGTCAAATTTTGTGAGACTCCAAGAAATCACATGAAACTTCCAACATTAGAATTAAAACAAGATTTCATAAGTGACCGTTCAACTTCACAAACACATGCAAAAAATGGCAAGTTGCCAAAACAACTTTTCCAACTTTCACCAACTTCTCATCAACGCCTACAAATGACCCTATATGACTCTGAAAATGTAGGAAAGGTCTTTTTTCGATGCTATTACAATGATTTGATGATAAAACACACACATGATAACATAAAATGCCTAAAATGTATCACTAGAACTAATATGCCCATTATACCCCTACACCATACAACCGGGGTGAAAATGATTTCATTCTCTCAATGAAATGAGTTCATGAACAGAGACTCCATGCTTCTTAATATCCTCCTTTAAAATCTAGGTAGCATCTTCATTTTGTAAATGATTCCACTTAACTAAGTATTCATTGTACATGTTATGTCTAGTCCTCTTAGCCTCCCTTGTATCCAAAATGGCTTCAAACTTCATTGGTTGGTTGGGTGGTAAGTCTTTAACCCACTCAGCATCTTCAACTCCTATAGCATTTTCTTCTTCACCTGCAACCACAATACTCTTAAAAGTATAAAGATTAGAAATATTAAAAATAGGTGAGATAGCCACTCCTAGAGGGAGTTCTATCTCATAGGCATTTTGTCCATACTTGTGGACCACCTTGCAAGGTCCAATATTTTTCATGATTAGTTTGGCATGTTTACCCTTGGGTAACCTCTCTTTCCTCAGATGTGCAAACACCATGTCCCCAACTTTGAATTGAACATCCTTCTTCTTCAAATCTACCTTTTCCTTGTAATTCTCCACACTCTTTTTCATACTTTTCTTGACCTGCTGATGTATTTCCTTCATAGCCATAGCAAGCTCCTCTCCTTTTGCACTCCTTTTCTCCCTTTAGATATCTCAACTCACATACACCTCTTGGGCTCATGCTATATACAATCCCAAAATGACTTTTCCCTGTGCTTCAATTGAATGAATCATTATAAGCATACTCTACTTGAGGGATTATAGATCCCATGACTGATTATGCTCTTAGGTGAGGCACCTCAACAAGTTTCCTACTGACCTATTGACCACTTCAGTCTTCCCATATATTTGTGGATGATATGTAGAACTAGATGTCAATTTTGTGCCTAATTTTCTCCACAAGGTCCTCCAAAAGTGACCTATGAACTTAGTGTCTCTATTAGAGACAATGGTTAAAGGAATTCCATGTATCCTTACAATATCTTTGGAGAAAAAACTAGCTATATGAGATGCATCATTTGTGCTCCTACAAGAAATGAAGTGAGCCATCTTGCTAAATCTATCAACAACAACATAAATGTTGTCATACCCTCTTTGTGTCTTAGGCAGTCCCAAAACAAAGTCCATGCTGATTTACTCCCAAGGATGGTTAGGAATTGGTAGAGGCTAGTAAAGACCTGCATTAGAAATTGATCTTTGACACACCACACAACTCTCTACAAACCTATTTACATCTACATGCATTCTTGGCCAATGATAGAACCTTTTGACCTGCTCCATGGTCTTATCTTACCCAAAATGGAAACCCAATCTACCACAATTATTTTCTCTAATCAAATTTTCCCTCATAGAGCATTTTGGCACACACAACTAATCACCCTTGAATAACAAACCATCTGGTAGTACAAAATCAGAATTTTCACTATGGAAAACACCTTGTGACTGATTGCAAATAGTAAAAACAACTTTAAAATCATCATCATCTTGATACATACCTTTCAATGCATCCACTCCTACACTTTGTAGTTTATTCTCTTGAACCAACATTCCTCTCCTACTTAGAGAATTAACAACCATGTTTTCTTGTACTTTCTTATTCTTGATTGTAAATGTATATGCTTGCAAATATTCCATCCACTTCATGTGCCTATGACTCAAATTGTCTTGAATATTCAAAAAGCTTAAAGCATGGTTATCTCAAAGACAATGAATTCCTTTGGTAAGAGGTAGTGTCACCATTTTTTGAGGGACTGTACCATTGCATAGAGTTCAAGGTCATATGAGGAATAATTTCATTTGGCCTCATTGATTTTCTCACTGAAAAATACCACTCGTCTCCCTTCTTGACTCAAAACTACACCTATGGCATACCCACTTGCATCACATTCAATTATGACCAACTTTCTAAAGTTAGGGAGTGTAAGAATAGGTTGTTGAGCCACTCTAGTCTTTAGGTATTCAAAGCTTTTATTTGCCTCATTATTCCATTGAAACTTAGTCTTCTTCTCACCCTTGATGGTATCAATTATTGGTGAACAAATATGGCTAAAGTTCTTGATGAATTTCCTATAGAAACTAGCTAAGAAATGAAATATCCTTACCTTTTATGTTGTATTAGGATTTGGTCAATAGATTATGGCTTCTAAATTTGTGGGATCCATCTTCAAAGCATCTTTAGAGCCTACAAAACCAGGGTAAACAAGTTCTTTCTTCATAAACTTCCATTTCTTTAGGTTGATCATTCACTTCTCCTCATTCAAGTTTCTTAATACCATATCCAAGTGTTGCAAGTGCTTCTCCTTTGTCTTGTTGTATACAAGGATATCATCCAAGTATACCACCACAAATTTTCCTATGAAGTGTTTTAGGACCTCATTCATTAGCCTCATGAATGTAATTGGGGCATTAGATAACCCAAATCACATCACTATCCATTCATAGAAACCCTCATTTTTCTTAAAGGAGGTCTTCCTTCCACTCATATCCTTACCTTATTCTAATCTGATGGTATCCAACTTTTAAGATAATTTTTGAAAAGTAACATGCTCCTAACAAAATATCCATCAAATCCTCCATCTGGGGTATGGGAAACCTATATCTGATTGCAATCTTATTTATTTCCCTAGAGTCAGTACAAAGCATCCAATCTCCATCCTTTTTAGGTGCAAAAACAATAGGCACAACACAAGGGCTCAAGCTCTCCTTTACTAACCCTTTGTCCAAAAATTCTTGAACCTGATTTCTAATCTCTTCATTCTACCTAGGTGTCATTTTGTATGTTGGCTTTTTTGGCAAACTTGCACCCAGTATGAGGTCAATGTGATGACTCACATCTCTATTGGGTGGAAAATAATTTGGCAGTTCCTTCACCACTATACCTTCATACTTATCCAATAGGACTTGCAGCTCCTTTGGTGTCTCTTTTCCATCTTCTACTGCTATGTCTAATATAGGCTTACAAACAATGGCATAACTAATGTGTTCCTCCTCTAGATCCTTCAAAAAATCCTTCTCGTTAACCAATAACACATTTGGTCCTTCATGAACTACACTATCTCCTTCTTGTATGGGTGAAAAGGTATATGATTCCCCATCTTTCTCTATCACATCTATATTCTTTTCCCCATCATGTTTGGCCTTCCTATCAAACTACCATGGCCTTCCTAGGAGTACATGACATACATCAATAGGATGATTTCAAAAAGTATCTTATCCTTGTAGGGGCCAATGGTGAATTATACCCAAGCCTACTCATTTACTAAAATTGCTTGGCCCTTATTCAGTAATGAAAATTTTTAGGGTGTTGGATGAGGGTACCTTTTCATTTTTACTTTCTCTATCATCTCCAATGACACAAGATTGTTAGTTGAACAAGAATCAACCACTACTTTATATACCTTCCCTTGATCTTTGCAAGTTTTCCTAAATAATGTTTTTCATTGTGGGAGCTCCTTGTTGGTTGGAACCTTGATTAGTGTTCTTCTTAGCATCAAAGACTCTCCTACCTTTGGAGAAGCATGTAGAGAAGGTGAGTTAACACTTTCATTGTCCTCCTCTTGCACTATTTGAGTCCTTCTCTCACCACCATGAGAACTAGAGGCTTGTTTATCCAGGCATTTAGAAGTTGGGTGTCCAAAATTGGTTGCAGCTGTAGCACCTTCCAACGAAGCTATTAGATCCTCTTCCTTGTCCATTAAACCTTCCTCTACCACAAAATATCCTTCGTCTGATATTACCTTTGTTATTTGTCTCCCCACTTTTATGTTTTTGGTTACGTGTTTCACCTCGAGGCTTTTTTTATTTCCCCCTTGACCCAAAGTTGCCTTTACCTTTGAAAATTTTCCCTCTTCCTTGCTACTCTTATTTTATTTTACTATTTTCATTTTCTTTAGTTTCCAATTGGTAACACTCCTCAATTGTATTAGGAGTTGTAAGGCTAATATCATTTTGTATGTTATATCTAAGTCCATTCAAGTACCTTGAAACTTTCTCCACTTCATCTCTAGTATGTCCCACTCTTATGCTTAGTTTATGAAATTCCTCAGTATAGACCATTACATCTAACTCTTTCTTCAAATTTTGTAGCTTCCTAAAGGTTTATATTGCATAATCTATAGTTAAGAATTGAGTCCTCACCTTGGCGACCATCCAATCCCATGAACTTATCTTTTCATTATCTTTCTTAACTCTTCTATCAGGAATGTAGCTCCACCATGTTAGTGAAGGGCCCTTCAACTTAGTCTTTTCAAATTTAACCTTCTACTATCTTCTATCTCCTCAAACTCAAAGAAATTTTCTAAAGAATCAATCTAGGCCAAGGATTCTTCACTATATAATTTTCCAGCATACATTGGCACTTCCACTTTCACTTTTGGAATGTTGTCATGATTGATTGCCTTTAGTATCTTGACCATCCTCTTTTCTTCAGGGTAGAACTCTTCATCCTCATCTTGGACTCTTGTTGGAGCGTTCTCACTTTCACCCTCCTCTTCTTTGTCACTTTGGTCACCACTAACCATTCCTCACCTTTGATTCCTTTCCAAGGCTGCTATCCTTGCAAGGGTTTCTTCTCATGACTCCTTATTGATCCTTTCCTTCTGAGGTAACTTATCTTTCAACTCCTTTACCTCTTTGGCCATTGGATTTCCTTTCAGAGGCATTTTGACTATGATCACTCTCACTCACTTCCCACTTCTAATAAAAAAAAATTCCCTGATACCACCTAATATAGAGAAGGGGTGGATTTAGCTTTACCAAGCACAACTCAACACAATTCAATCAATACTCAAGACCCAAGACTCATGCAATAGTCATTTTCAATAACATTCTATCCTTTCCAACTAGATCTCCTAAAGGGCATTTTGAGACATATTTTAGGGAAGGATGTCTTACCTTGAAACTCAAACCATCTCAAATACCCATTAAGCCAATATTCAACATATCTTCCTAGAGACATAAGTTGTTTTGGAGAAAAAAACCCTAATCAAGTCTTCTATGTCTGAAACTATGCCAATTAGGCCACTTTTGCAAAGAAAGTCCTAAAAAAACCTCTTCCAAACACCTAAACACTTCTTCAATACCACAAATCAGTCACATAGGGCCAAAAACACCTGGTTTTAACAACAAAACACTAATCCTATGTGTTGTACCACTCTTTCAACTCTATACCTAGCCTAACCCCTAATCCATAAACCTATATAACATTAAAAAAACACCTAAAACTACCATTCCACTGAGTCTAACTAATTTACAATGGTGGAATTGTCCTTAATCTACATTTTTCTCTCCAAACCCTTGAAAAGGAGTGTTTCCAAGTGGTATGATAAGAATTGCTTGAAAAAAGCTAGATTTTGAATGAAAATGCACCACATATGATCCAAATGAAAGCTAATAATCTATAGAATACTTTCCCACTAATCTCAGCTCATGACCATATAGTACGGGTCCGTACAAAATGAAAGAACCGAAAAAAATGCATAAAAATACCAAAAATGAAGCTTCTTCTTCACTTTTTCTTCACCAAAACATTACAATATAATTCCTCAAATTTTTTGAGGCTCCAAGACATCACAAGTAATTTCCAACATTAGTTACAAAACATGATTTCATAAGTGATCGTTCAGCTTCACAAAACATGCAAAACTGCCAAGTTGCAAAAGCAACTTTTATAGCTTTCACCAACTTATCAGATCCTAGTTCCTTGGAAGAAGTTTAGTAGCTTGAGGTAGATCTTGGAATGTAATGGACTTTGGTAGTCTTCAGCAATAACTTTTGGTGGCACTCAATGACCTTGATCAATCTAAAGTAGAATTCTAGGAATCAAAATAAAATCTTAGGGATACTAAGAATTTCATTTAGACATTGAAGGATTAGATTGTTAAATCCAAGGAGAAGAGAAATTATCTTTTTGATTAGATCGAGCAACAAGAGAGCGAAAATATAGATGAGGCTCACCTAAATCAAACCCTAGAGGAAATAACTAAAGAATGTGAAAAGCTTGCCAGAGACAATGCTACCCTAAAACATGAAATGGAATCTATGGTGATGAAGCTGACTAAAGAAATTGAAGAAAGGAAGAAAAATGATGAGAACCTTGCTTAGTCCTTAAAAGAGAAATTTGATGAATGAAAAAGAGTAAACGGAGAATTCATTTAGATGGAAAGTGAAATACTACAATCCAGAAACAATGAAGAAGAACTTGAAAAAATGATTTTTATTCTCAGGAATGAACTTACTACTACAAATGAATATAAGGAGAAGTTTAAGAATAGTTCAGTTAAGCTTGATGAGATGACTTAAGGATAGAAGAGTGGAAATGACAAGAGAGGTCTTGGATATAGCTTTGGATCTAGACAAAAGAATTTCAGGCAAAGAAAATAGATGAACAAAGGTGGAAGGTATCCAGTAAGGCAACCTAATGCTTAAAAGTTTAATGGATACTATTTTTCTTGTAAAAAATTTAATTATATGGCTGTTGAATGTCGAAGTAATATGAAATCAAGAGATTCATCATTTTCTGGTTAGTGTTTCAATTGCAAAAAGTTTGGTCATAAATCAAATGAATGCAAAAATGTGTCAAACTACTTAGTCAGTAGAAGGCATGTTGAATGTTATACCTATGGAAGATTTGGGCATATTGTTAATCAATGTAGATCAAGAATAAATCAATGGATTAATTGGTCTGGCCAAGAAAATACTATTTGCTACAATTGCAACAAACATTGTCACATTGAAATATTATGCAAAAACAAAAATGTGGAAAGAAGAGGTTCGGTATACAAAAGCAGAAATATATAGAAAGATGACAAAGGAAAAGGAAAAGTGACTGTAGATGAAGTAAGAGATTAAATGAAGAAGATAGTTAAGGAAGAATGAGTCTAATGCTAGAAATGGTTCTGCACCGGAACCTTCTTCTGGTAATTCCTTCGAAAATTGATCTCAGGCCACTAGCCTAGGGGAGTTCTTCAAGAAAATCCTTTCTCCCCTATCCATAGCTGGTACAGAAATAAGAAGGATGGTAAAAAGTATGTATCAATGATCTATAGAGGTTTTGGAAAACATTCACAAGAAAATCCAAAAATCACAAGTCCGCGAAAGAATTTTTCTCTCGCTGTCTGAAAAATAGAGTATCCAAAAAACTTAGGGCAAGAGCATTTATTACAAGTGTGTGAATGATAAAAGATGAGTTGAAACTCTCATTTGTCACTTTACATTGAAGAAGAGAAGAAGGAGAGCACTCAATAGCATAATTTCGAAGTAGTGAAGTTAATTCATCGGTGAATCTTGAAATCTATTAGGTATTTAGATATTTATTATATATTTGGATATTTGGAATGAGTTTCACTACTTCGAGAACAAAAAAATTGTTAAATTCATCTTGAGTATATTGGATAATGATACCTTGATTCTAGACAAACCCTACATCATTTCAAAGGAAGTAATTGGAATTCTGACTGGATTATGTAAAGTTGGGGATATACCGAGAAATAAATCCATCTAGAATAAAGAAGTTGAAACCCTAACCAAAATAATTGGAGATCAAAGGGCACTAATAATATCAAAAATCAAGAACCATGTTACAAAGTATATTGCACACATAGTATCAGAAAAAGTCTTTTTCACAAAAAGAGAAGGAGAAACTTCGGCTGGTGTAGTTTACATCTCTCACAAAATGATAATGGAAGGTCAGGACTTTGACCTGTGCAAAGTTATAAAGGATCAATTGATGGAGAATGTGCAATTAACAAAAGAGACAAATTACCCTTTTAGGTTTGGTACTCTGGTCATATTTTTAGTAATGTACTTCTCAAATTGTTTACCAAATATCAACAATATGGTGTGGAAATTAAATGAATCGACATGCAAACAAATCTACTTATACTCTAAGAGCTTGGCTAATTGGGATCAATAATTTGGAAATTTCTTAGAAAATGTGGCTTAGTCAATATTTCTCTTTCAGTAAGAACACTTGAAGTTGGTTCCTCTTCCAGTGGCATGGAGAAAAATAAGAAAAGAAAAAAGAAATTGTTGAATACAGCCCTTTGGAATGCAAGATTCCTAAAATTGAAGGAAAAGGAAAGGAACAGGAAATTGTGGATGTACCAGATGAAGAATTCGATGAAGAAACTAAGGACCCACAGGGAAATGAAGTAGAATTAGCTAAACCAAAACCAAAAAAGGAAATTTCAGAAGCAAGTGAAGAAGAAGATGACCTGATAAAGGAGAAGCTACAACAACTTATTCACAAGGAAGGTGGAATGCAGAAAATTGCCAAATTATAGTCTATTAGACCCTCATATTATCAAGATATGATTCTAAGTGTTCTAAGTTCTCATATTGTGCACATTAAGATCAAATTGGAGAGTTTGTAGAACATCTTACCAAAATAAATGATCGAATGCATAAAAGAAACAATGAACTTTGAGTCTCAAGATAGAGAAGAAGGTGAAGTTATCTCACATTTGAATGGGAAGTTTAGGCTATCACTCACCAAATTGAAAAATAAAATGAATGAGCTAAGGAAATGCATAAGTGCAACTAATAACATCTATAACTATTGCATTCGTTGGCCTCATGCAGTTGAAAAAATCTTTGATATGTTTCAGGATCAGGATGGTACAATCAAGAAAATGATTCAAGAGCTACAATCTGAGCACACAAAAGTTCAATTCACTAAGAACACACTTGTGGACACTTTTTGGAAAGTGAAGGACCTAACTGAATGCAAACTAGAATAGATGGTCGAGATACTGAGAAAAGGTGAAAATCTAGAGGATGTGATTACAATTCCAGAATACCTCACTGATATTGTCAACAAGACATCCAAGAACAATAGCATGATCATAATCATTGGGATTGCAATAGATTCTTGGAAGAAATTTCTTCTGGAGATGAAGGAAAATCACAAGATAATTTTCTAAACTCAAGCAGTAGTTGTCATTTTTCAAAATTTTGAACCAGTTTTGAAGTTTTTGGGAGATTGAATACATGTTTTGTCATTGACTTATTCACATATGGTCTTTTTTTTTTTTCATTGATGTCAAAGGGGGAGAGAGAGTAGTGAAAAATGCCTCATTAATCTTAGGGGGAGCTATGTTTTGAAAATTTGATTTGGTAGTATACTCATTAATTTTGAAACTTAGCCATTTTTCACTAAGTGTTGCCATCAATGCCAAAGGGGGAGATTTTTGGAATATGGCTTCTAGTATTGTCATTGATGGCAACCTAAGTCATCCATCTGGTCTACAGTCTATTATTGGTTCATACTGGCATGACAAAATGAAGAACATAACATGTAGTTAAAGGCAAAGATGTTGATCTGAATACCTCACCAAACTATAATTTTGAGTTGTGGATCTCAAAGAAAGGTTTTTTGATGTTCATACTACCTTAATCAAGAAGTATCTTGATGTGAATTCACTAGTGTATGATTTAGGAGATCCGATGCATTAATCTTTTAGTTATCTATGCTAACAAGGCCGACTTGTGGAATATAGTTGTTGTGGATATCTAAGGAGTAACTAACTAAAAATTTTCATGTTCGAACATGTTTATTTGGGTCCTTAGCATGCTATAGCTGACTATGGATGGTGTGCATAAATATTTATTTGAGGATCTAGCCGATAGTTGAAAATAACTTTGTTTTATAAAGCCGACATATGAATGATCAAATCCTTGATAGCGGATATATATATGAGATTAGTTGTATCATTTCAAAGAATTGAATGTGTGTGATGGAAAGTATATAAGTGTATGGTGCAAAATTCAAAAGGGTGATAGTGTGAATTCATCTATACATGAATTTATGATGCAAAGAGAAGAAAAGAGCAGAGCAGAGTAGAGAAAATTACAAAATCAGACAGAAGTTCGAAAATCTGATCTATGAGCCTAACTGAAACTATAACCTAGCATAAGTAGATGCTACTACTTCAGTTCAACCTTCAGATGGTTTTAATCTAAAAAATTTGTAAGGTAGTGAGCCTTCCCTTTTGAGTAGTGAGCTCTAGGTGGTGTGCCTAAATGCAAGTGCATTCCCTTTTGTAAAACTTATGTAGACACCTAAATTTGACCACTTCCATATGGTCATAATCCCATCATTTATTCATCTAATCCATCTATATTAATTAAATGACACATTTAATTAATACTATCCCCTTTCCCTATCCCATTAATATTATCCCCTTTCCCTATCCCATTTAATTAAATACTTTATCCTTCACCATTTCCTCTCTAAATTAAATAAATCAATCAATTTATTTAATTTAGTCAATTATCCTTTTCATTTTAATAACCCTTTCACTAATCTGGGTTAATTTAATTAATCATTCATTAATATGTGCATATCCTTAATTAGGATTAATATCAAATCCCCCAAATCTAGCCACTTGCGTCTAATAATCATTAATTAATCTAATCACGTATTTTCACAATCCTAATCCTAATCACTTACCCGTTTTAACATGTCCTTAAGTCAACCTTCTTGGTACTTACCTTTTTTGGGTTGACCTCTTCCTCATGTGAATTAAAAAAAACACACTTATTCCCCCCATGCATTTATCTTCCCCATGACATCTCATATGTCACATCGTACCCAAAGGAAAAAGACCCCTTTTAGGGGAATCTTGTCTTACCCTTTTGTCTCTCCCAAAAACTATATTAAAAATTCACTTTTATTCCTCCAAGGCCACCTCCAATCCCCATGTTGACAAGGGATGATTTTATAAAAGTCATTACTTGACACTTTCAGCCCCACTTGGGGACAAGGGATTATTTTTTGTGGAGATTCTCTCTCATCCCAAGGTACTTGCAAGTACCTTGGGACCACATGGTATTTTCCATGCCACTTGTACCCTTGTCCATCTCACCTTACCCCTTAGACAACTGACCCTCCACATGGCAAGATGTGAGGGCTTGTGAGTCCTCAACTCACCACAACCCTCCATCTTGGCCACGGTGGCTCAATCCTAACCATTGAATTCTCTAGAGAATTCAATTTCCTCTATAAATACCCCCCTCTTCCTTCATTAAAAGATCTTAAGAACTAGATATAAGGACCTTATGCATTTTGTAAGAGACTTATGATCTTAAGCCATTTGAGCCTTCATACGTTTATCACATCATTTTGCATTCAATCCTCATCCATCTTAGCCATTTGCACCCTCATTTGCATTTCAATCATTTTTCATCTCATTGTCATCTAAAGAGCACACATCCAACTAATATCAAGGGCCAACCAAGGGATCAACATGAAGAAAAGTTATAATTGTTTGTTTTTCTTTATCTTCCTTTTTGTTTGTGTTTAACATAGCCCAATCTTGAGGTGTTAGGTGTTATTTTCTTATCTTTCATTTTACTTCATTTTGCATCATTAGATAGGTTTATTTCTCCTATTCACAACTTATATTTGAGTACTCAAATTGTGGATTAACCTCCACCATGGTTTTTCCCTTAATAGGGTTTTCACATAAAAATCCTTGTGTTATGGTGTTGTGGATGATTAATTTATGTGTTTGCATCTTTCCTTTGGTCTAATGTTGAAATGGTTTTAATATCAGATTAATAAAGTTTAGTTTTATAGAACACTAATTCACCCCCCCTCTCAGTGTTCCCTTGATTCCAACAAGAGGTACTTTCTTCATTGAGATTATTAGGGATTTCCAATAGAATTTTATCATATATATCAATTTCAACCTCTAAAACTTCACAATTTAATTCAAATATCCAAACTAACCTTGATTCAACTGCTTCCATGTGACATAAATCTATAGACATAAGAAAATTTATGCTTTGGAGTATCTTTCCAAAATAATTACTGGAATTCTAGACCTTTTATTCATCCTCATCTGAAATGTTCCAAATAATGTAGCAAGGGTAGATTCTTGTGCATCCAAGCTATCAAGATTTATAATGAAATTCCTGATTTGATAAGCAATAGGCTCTAAATTTGACCATTCTAACCTTCCTATTATCCACAATTTTTTCAAAAGTTAAAAGACTAGGCAAACAAATAGGTTGCCATACCAAATAATATTCTTCTTGATCTTCTTTATTTCCTTCAAATTATTCAAAATATGTATGCAAAGTAGTTCACACAAGTTATATTCCATACCTCTTATTACCATATCAACATCAATTTTTATTTTAGTAGTAGAAATTGTAGAGTCACTATTAGGGATAAAAACTTTATGAAAAATGACCATAGTGGCATAACTTATTATCGGATCAAAAATCAATCTCAAACCAATTTATTTTCCTTTATAGCTCACACCTATAACCTCATTCATTTATTTCTCATTAATAGTATTCAATTTAGGAACCAGTCTAGGAGAACACAAACTAGTTACATCTCTAATAGATTCTTTGGAAATCAATGTGCTTCATCAATCCACAAAGATTCATCATAAATTATGCTCAATACCCTCTAAATATACTTCTTCTCAAATTCAAACCAAGGAATGTTTCTACAAACATCCAACATCTTCTCAACTAATACTTTGTAGGCATCATGATTCACTTTCAATTCATTTTCCCAAGGCACATTGAATTGAACTATTGACATTTCTTCAATCTTATTGTAAACAAATGCATATATATCTTCTATAGGAAACACTCTCAGAGGGATGCAAGAGAATGCACCAAAAAAATATTTTGACACATTCTTCAAATATCTCTTCAACCTATCTTTATTCGTACAATTCACAATCTTTGAGTTATCTATCAATAAAAGTAAAAGATTGTGCAAACAAGAGTACCTCTAAAAATTGCAACAAGAAATGTATAGATATCCTACTTCTGGAGCACACTTTGAATTCATCTAATACATTCTTCAAAATTTTAAATTTTGAATTCCCTTCTAAAATTCCTTTGCACACTTTTCCAAAAATACATAGTATTTTAATTTCATCAGAACTTATTCCTTTCATTCCAAATTATTTTGTAATAAATGTTCCAACTTGCAGGTAGATTGCCTCGAAAACTATGTATGCCTTCACTCTTTCAATTTTTTCAAATTTCATTCTTCACACATGTGACTGATAAAATATCTTAATCTTGTTACCACATTAAATATACTTCTATCATGATATGACACAAGTACCAATAAGGGGATTTATTATATTTTCTAATGATTTCTCCCCCATAGCTACTTCTTTTACTTAGAGATTGACAGGAGGATCTATACCAGAGGTCAACATAGATAGGACCAATAATTTCTTTCTCCAAATCCTTTTCATTTATTTTCTTTCCTTTTCTGGATATAAGGTTTGACCATTCTTTTTCACAATATATATGTTCTTATTCTGTTTGGTGTTACTCCCAGGGTGTTTCAATTTTTTGCACTTACAACAAGTAACATTCTTCCTTCCCTTTTCCCTTTTATCCAATAGATTATCTTTATATCCATTTTCCTTTCCCTTAGAATCATTCACATTACTTTTGCACTCCTTTTCTTTATGACCAAATTTCTTGTAGAAATGAAAAACACCATTGAAGTATAAATGCCCTTTTACATAATACCATTTGACAAGGGTTTTTTTGGAATCACTTCTTTGCTCCTTAAATTGTCCATATTTTTACCATGTCTTATTACCAGTGAATTGCTTCACTTTAGAACTTAGACCTTTTTCAAACCCTAAGTTCCACTCTTATCCATTTTTGGTCTTTGGGAGGCAATCAATTCATCAAGCATCACTGATCTTATCTTAAATTTTTCTTTAAAATTTTTTTCCCTTTCTATATTAGATCTCGGGATTCTTGCTTCTAATTTCACCTTTTTGCATTCATCCATCTTCTTTTGAATTTCAATTTCCTTACATTCTTCAATTCTTCTCTTCACATCCAATTGTTCCAATAGGCTGGTGATGATTTATTCTCCTTCAGTCAAAAAATCACATGCAACCAGACTTGTACTTTGTATGTTTTCAATATGCTCATTTTATTTTATTAACTTTTCTTTCAAGGTTTCCATTTCATCTAAAAATTTCGAAGGGGAAATTTTTTGAAGGAATTTTTTTATCAAGTTCAAATTCTGAGACCTTCCTCAATCTGTTAGACTTCTTCTGAGGAACCAAGCTCTAATACCAATTATTGAACATATAGAATACTAAGAGTGGGGGTGAATTGGTATTCCAAAAACCAATAATAAAATCCACTTAACCATTATCACATTATTGACTAAATCAGCAAGAGAGAACATCAAAACAAGACAAATCAATTATACACATGAACACCAGGATTTTTATGTGGAAAATTCAATGATAGAAAAACCACGGTGAGGGTTAACTCACAATATATTATATCCAGATACAAAATATTATAGGGCTCACTGCTAGGACTCACTATCCTTAAAAGGCTCATAACTTGAGTACAAAATATGGCTCACTGCCAAAATGATGAACTAATGGAATACACCTTCAATGTGCAGGGTTAAATTATTGTTGAAGCTGAGAATATAAAGTACTACATCACTCACAATCGCATATCTACACACCTTTATTTTCTTGCTTCTATCTCATATTTATACAAATATATCTTATTCATCAATTAGGTCAGCACCATATAAGATTTAATCATTTCATCCAAGTAGTGCATTATACCAAGTCGAGTATTAGTTTTCATAATATATTGCATTCACTAAGTTGGCCAAGACTAAACCACAATTCTCCAAACCAACAAATAATCCTCAAAGAAAACACCTTATGGATTTGAGAGCATGTTAGTTTCCCATCATACTACC
Source organism: Sequoiadendron giganteum (assembly GCA_007115665.2). Lineage (NCBI taxonomy): Eukaryota > Viridiplantae > Streptophyta > Pinopsida > Cupressales > Cupressaceae > Sequoiadendron > Sequoiadendron giganteum. The sequence continues at coordinate 302,705,315 of CM021110.1, read as the reverse complement.
AGTAAAGAGACTATCAACAAAACCGTAGTACATGAATGTTCACCTTAATAGAATGTAAAGTCTCCCATAGAGTATACCTCACATAGAATAATAGTAGAATACAGGGTTAAACTCTGTCAAATATATTTTTTTGTTCATAGAAAAAATACATCTCAAGATCCAAGATATAGTTGTCTTAATGAGCCAATAAAACATGGTTGGGAGAGTAGAGTCATATCGCATCTTGTGATGAGTTCTAAACTCAAATACCAACATACTGATCCATCAAAAGGGAGCATTACTGGTAGAGAACAACTTTTGGTAAACTAAGAAAAATCCCCATACTATTATCACCATGTAGTTATTACCATGTTGATATTAGTGACAACATAGGAACAACTATAAAAATCATCCATACTTCATTCCCATGTTACAAAGATTCCAATAACCTTCCTACTATAGTTTTATAGTGTGGAACGCATTCTTGGGCTCGACTGGAGGAAACACTTCAAGTTTTTGGTGTATATCCATGGCAACGAGAATTAAGGTCCATGTTGTGTTGAGACCATGTGTGTTGTGCATTCACCCCCATTTTTATCTTGACAAAGAAGAAGAATAAAAACCCGACAACGAGCCGCTTCAACTACTTAACAATGGTTGGAGGCTTAGCTTTACTATTTTTTACACATTGCTTCCATTTTGTTTCTTTTGATTTCTGACTCTTTTTGGGTTTGCTTGAGATAGATTCATGTTTAAATTTGAGCCTCAAGCTTGTATTACATTTGTCATGTCCCCGAAATAGCAGAACTATAAAGACCAAGTGTTAAAATACAAATAAATTAATAAATAAAATAAATAGCAATATTAATATTAAAATATAAAATAAATGTGTATCATATCAATATAAAAATATATAAATATGAACTAACAAATATAATAATAATATATAGGCAAATTATTGTTATTACATTCTATTATTAAATAACTTAATATCAAAAATAATAATAATAAATAAATATTATAATCATTGCACATCAAAAATTGTAATACATTAGAATAAAATAATAATAAGATATTAGCAAATTGTTTTATTATTATACTTTAATGTTAAAATATGTTAAAAAAAAAATCAAAATAAAATAATAAAATAAATAGAAATCTGAATTATCATAATTATAGTAATAATATATTATTTTAAAAATAGATATTATTATGATAATAAAGGCAGCAATTAAATCTAACAAAGGGATGTATTTTATGAAAAGTCACCTCTTTCACCAAACAATACATTCCCCCCATGAGTCACCTACCTTGAATGGTATAAATAGAAGGAAAATAAGGAAGGGAGGGAAAACATTGAGAAATACAATTTGCAATTTAGAACAGCAGCAACAATGATTGTTATGCATTGGAATATAGTCATTTTATATATATATATATTTTAATAGGCATACAAGTATATATGCATAGATATAGATAAATTTTCTAATGAATAATATTCAATAAATAAAGAATATATATGAATAAGGAAGGAATAATTATATGAATACAAATGGATATAAGTAAAAGAATAATTATATATATGTATATAGAGTATATATATATATATATATATATATATATATAAATACATATACATGATTATGCAATAATGATACTTATAAGTAATGATGACTCTTTAATATAAACATGAGTAGATTATGTATATTTATGAATTGTCCTCATCCTAGTATAAGGTTGTAGGAGGCGAGTAAGGAAACATGAAGAGATATAGCAACTCAGGTGATGTACTCACTTAGCAATAATATTTAGCATATTTTGAATATAAGAAATAGATATTTCTAATTTGATTATTGGTGTAATGCTTTCTTTAGTATTATTATGATGATAATGATGCTGATATTAACTTAAAGAATTAGTAATAAATGCAAATGTATTTGATTGCTAAAAGATTGTCTTCTCTGTGTTTGTAAGCCTACTAAGGTGGAAGGGCCTGAGATAGGTGGTGCCTAAAAACCCCACTTAACAATCCGCTATGGCCATGGAGGGGTGGGGGTCCCACTTAACAATCCACTATGGCCATGGAGGGGTGGTAGGCCTGAAACCCCTTATAAACTCCGTTGGCTTCCCCCAGTAGTTTGAGTGTCTTTCGAGGTGATGGCACAAATAGAGAAAGAAGGTACAAGTGTTTCCTCTAAGCACGCCACTCCGAGATGTTCATATCGCTTGAGGCCAAGGGGTGGGTTGTCTTGATAGGAGGCTTGTGTTCTTGGGCTTAGATGGATAGCTTTGGGCGGCTCTACCCATGCCACTCCTCATTTGTCTTTATTATTGATTTGTGATTATATTTATATTTGGATATCTAGATATTAATGCTAACAGATATATGTACATGTGGAAATATTAAATGTAGACTTCAATCCAAGATTACTTAGTCAAAGGGAACATTCATTTGAAAAAGAAGAAACCCTAAACCTGATCAACAAGTGAATTCTAGGGCAAAGTCGGTTAAGGGACATTACAACATTGTAAACTTTTTGATGAATATAATATAGTACAATACTTTTCTATTTCCCCTATGTTATTCTCATAGCTTAAATTCTCAAAACTAAAAAATATTTACATTTTTTTTTACATATGGTACATAACTGTAATTTTTTTTAAAGAACTTGCACATTTAATGGAATGATTTTAGATAAATACCATTAACCAGTATATCTAGAATGTTACCTTCCATATCTTCTAGCTCATATGCATTATTTTCCTTGCATGCATTAATACGAAAGAGTCCCTTCCATAGCGATTCAAATTTTGTATGTTGTCCTAGTTTCGTAGTGCACTCATCGTACTTTAGTACCAAGTTCCCTTCCCTGAAATCTAGGTTGGAGGCATTTTTATTGAAAAATAGTTTTACTGTGTATTGCTGACCTTACTTCCATCCCACTACTTTGTTCAATCTCCAAGGCTTTTAGTAGTTGCAGGGTAGGGATTTCTGTGGAAATAGGTAAAACTACCTCTTTTATGTATAATAGTTCATAAGGAGAGACCTTCAAGATATTCTTGGGTGTAGTTAAGTCAACCCATAAAGAAAATCACATGTGCTTACGAAAATCCATTTGTTGCTCTAACTCGTTACACTTGACTAGCCTAATTAGGTTTTTATTGGTCAACTCCGCTAACGCATCTCCTTATGGGTATCAATTTTATGAAGTTTTAAGGTAAACCCCATGTTTGATAGCAAAATATAACATCCTTGAACCCACAAAATCTCATGTGTTGTCAGATATCATGGTTTTTGGCCAACCAAATTTTGTTACCAGGTTTTCAAGGAAGTTGACGATGGTGCCTTTTGTAGCATTTTTTAGGGCGATGACCTCTATCAACCTTGTGAAGTATTCAATCTTCATAAGCATCCACTTATGGCCAACCCTCGAAATAGAATTTGTCATTCTAATGAAATCCAAACCCCATTGAGCAAAGGGTTCCTCAATCACAATTGGGCTCAAAGGAAAGGCATAATTATTTGTTTTGCCAATAAAGAACTGGCACTAAGTATATTTTTCCCCCAAAATGGTGTTCTTTGGAAAACATAGAGGGCACATAATACCCTACTCACATTATCTTTAAGGTAGTAGCATTGGTGGAGAAATTTCCACCCTCACGACTATTATGAAATTAATTAAGAACTCTTTCTGCTTGTGGCTTATCCAAGAATTGGAGCATGACACTATCATTATTACTTTTAAAATAAGATACCTTCAATTAGTGCATACCCAATGCCTTGCATTCAGTAGTATCACATTTTGTGAGATGGAAGGTTGTTCAGGTACTACCCCTTTTGCATATACTACGATTGATCTATCACCTAGGACTCATCATAATCGATTTGGTTTATGTAGACTTGATCGGTCTCCTTCTCAAGTACATAAATCAATTCATACATAAGATTTTCAAACAAACCTCTTCCCCAAACCAGCTTGGTTGGTATAATTTTTAGGTCATACTTTAGGATAGTAGTGATCCAGTTGGCCCTCTTCTCAGTTATTTCACCCTCAGTGATATAATCCCACACCCCTAGATGAAGCATGAGAATAATAATTCTATTGGCCAACACCAAGAATTAGAATTTCTATAGGATTTTAACAATTTTAAAAGCCCTACTTTACAAAAAAATTATACCTAGCCTCATATCCTTTAAGAGTTATTGAGTTAAATGTGATAGGATGCTCTTCATTATTTCCTTCATCCTTTTGAGTGAGTACCAAAGCTATGCTATGTTGGTTGTTGTATACATAGAGTAGAAAAACTTTAGGAAATTCTGGTTTAGCCAACATTGGGGCAACAGAGATAGCTACCTTTATCCATTCAAAATATTATTTTCCTTTGGGGGTCCATTTGAACATTAGGTTCTTTTTGGACATCAACGTGATAGGTCTCATGATTCCTAAAAAATCTGAAATGAACCTGTTGACAAAGTTGATCATTCATAGAGAATATTGTTGTCCCTTCTAGTTTACTAGTAGGGGCAACTCCATTATAGATCTCACCCTTTTAGGGTCTATTTTTATTCTTTCCTTTGATACTACAAAAGCTAGCTTACCTTGGGGCACTCTGAAAACACATTTTTTGGGATTCAAGGAAATCCTAAACTATTGAATTTTTTGGAAAACATGCTCCAAATGATCAAAGTAATCAATTTTTTACTTTGAAAAGACCATTTGGTAATCCAAATATATTAAAATAATTTGATTAATTAATCCTCTGAAAGTAATATACATTGCTCGCTGAAAATCCACACTAGCATTTGAAAGTTCAAACAACTTTTTCGAGTAGGAAAATTTTCTCCACTTAGTGGTAAATGTTGTTTTATGGAGGTCACCTCCCTTTACATATACGTACTTATAAATTGAGAAATAATTGAGCAATGAAAATATCTCTAATTTGGCCACAGTTTGTAGGATCTATTCCATTGATGGAAAAGGGTAGTGGTCTTTTCGCAAGGCTTTATTCAGATCTTTAAAATCAACACAGAGCCTAATATCACCATTCTTTTTCTAAACCAGTACTAGATTATACACCTAGGTGGAATGCTTAATCAGATATATAATCCTTGATTCGATCAATTTGGTGATCTCTTATGCCATCAAAACTTTGAAATTTGGATTGACTAGCCTTTTGTTTGCTGGACATTCTTTGATCCTTTGGCCAAGTCATATCTAGAACATAGATCCTTTAGTCTTTCCTTATCCTTCCGCAAAATGTTCCTTCTGACTTTTAAATTTTTGTCGCTTCTGACATCAAGCTCTTGATAATCCCTTATGTTTGTAGTGAACCTCTATTTTCCATTTCTTGCATCCTCGAAGTCAAGAATATTTTCAAGGGAGATTAAACCTCAAGGAATCTTATTTCCTTTTAACTAGATAACCTGCCCTTCAGGAGATTATGCTCCTAGCTATGAATAGTCAAAAGCTCTTCCTAAGTTCTATAAAAAGGTAGTAATATAAATATCATCCTCTAAAACTTTCCAATTTTTTTTTATCATTTTTGGGAATTACTTGTTGGATGATGATCTATACTAAATTCTAATTTGTTGTTGAATAAGAAACTAGTTCAAATTGAGAACTGATTGAAGATATCTGATTGACAACATTGTTTTGAGATCAAGGAATGACTTATCTATTAAAATATTAAAAACTCTCAATCAGATCCCATATCTGATGTCAATACAACTTCATTCATATATTCTTTATAGCCACTTGCCCATGGACATGGTTCACAACTAACTTTGAATCTTTGAATGCTTGCATTCTCTTTACACCCATTTGTTCTGCAAGGATCAAACCATGAACCAAGGCTTGATAATCCAAATCATATTTGAGCAGGAGAATTAAAAATGAAAACCCTTGAGGTTCTATGATCCTGTAGGGGACATTAGCTGGACACCTGCTCCATAACTAACTTTTCATTTAGCACCATCAAAATATAAGGTCCATAGACAATTGTCACCCAAATCATCATATTCATCTCGATCCTTTATCAATTTTTGAAAGAATTGATCATCATCAAATATCACATAGGTTCCTAGTCCTGTAGCATGAAAGTTTTCAAATGGGCCAGAGTTGATGAATTGGTTGAGGAGCACCTCTTCTTTTGGAGTTCAATCATTCAAGTCTTCTTCATCTTCTAATATTTCAACATAGTATCTCTCCCTTTGCAAGCAGGTATGTGTTGCTTCAAAGCATATGGCTGTATTGTTTGTTATGCATTCCAGATACAAAGATTTAGATTGGATATTCATCTTCACCCCATGATTGGTCCTCAATATTAGGTGGGACCTTTTGAGCACTAAGTATCTCCCAAGCTTGGCAGTGAAATCTCTTGAAAGACAAATTCTGAAGAGTGGGGGAATGTCTATCACCACTATTTCTTATGTGACCATTTGGCTTGGACATTATAAGAGGGTTAGAGATAGATATTTAATGCGATTGAAAGTTAGAATCTTCTTCCCATCTAATTGCATGATTCTCTTGTCAAGGGGCTCATACTTAAGTTTCAAGGTATCAACCACTTGCTTTGGCATGACCATTGTACTAGCTCCCAAATCAATCATGTTCTTTAGAAAAATCTTATCTCCCATAAATAGTGTTAAAAATAAAGGCATGGTCTTTGGCTTACTAACCCCTTTCTCTTTTGCATTGTCACCATCATTCACATAAGCTATGAATTTTAAAGATTGAGGGTCCAACTTAAAGTCTTTATCTTTATCTTGATCACATGACAAAGTCGCATCTATCCACAATACTTGTTCTTCCTTCTTTAATGCTTCCTAAAGCAATGTATTTTGTTCAAGAATGGATATGACATTCCAAGAGATACATTATTAGGTTCCTTCTTCAAAATTTCCACCACATTAAGTGTTTTGACTAGTGAGACCTTGAGCTTAAATGGTGGTATCTTTCTTTTCTTCAAAGGAAAAAAATATTTCATGAATGATCTTGCCATCTTATCCAACTCCTTTGTTGGCAATGAAAAAGTTCATGTCTATTGGGTAGGCCAGCTAGTGACCAAGAGAGACTTCTTTTCTTCTAGCTATGGTTGACATAGCTAAGTATGTGATAGATCTTGTTGTACGTATTCTCCCATGAGCCTTCTTTTGGATCTTGTGTTGTATTCTAATTGTACTTGTGGAACACTAGTCACCAGACCTTCATTTACAAATACCACATCTTCTTCTTCCATCCATGAAAATAGTTCTTAATGTGGTGCAATATCTAGTTCTTTTTCTAAAGACATTCCTCTCATTTTCCCTCTAAAGTGGGCATTTTCCATTTTTTGTGACTCAAAAATTTCCACATTCGGGAGTGCACCCTTGTTTCTTTGTTCTTCTATCTTCTATTGCATATTTCCCCACATAAAATTTCAAGGCATGTGACTATCACTGCGTGGGAAGCACCATACATTCTCATCTTCCACCAGGTTGTTCTATCCTAGGATTAACTCTTTACTCTAGCTGTCCTTGATTGTCTGTAGCAGAAAAGTGACTTGAACTATCTAGTTTGAAAACATCATTTGTTTACATCCTCTTCAGGGTACTTGGTACATGTTTCTTTGATAGGATGGACTTCCCCCCTAATAGGTGTGAGTGGATTGATTTAGAGTTTCCTCTTGCTATCATTTGATGTGAACTAACTTATTAGTAAAATACCACATGAGGCTCTTCATATCATTGATGTCGGCTTCTAGAGAAGAAGATCCTGACATGCTCAGCTGCACAAAGGGGTAAACATACATAGATTGCAGCATGAATGATCACCACTTGTGTAGCGGAAGTGCTTGGAGTAGCTTCCTCTTGAGGACCACTAGAGATTTATGCGAATACGGGCATCAAAGGTCATGGTGGAAGCTTTCCAAAATTGATTAAACTATTCTCCACATACATAGCCAAATCATATGCATTGGGTAAGATATCCCTTCTCATAGAGGTTATCATAACTACAATGTCTGAATTGAGATCCTTTAGGTAGAACATAAATGCTATTATAGGTTGGGGCTAGGTAGTCATAGGGATTGTTTGCTAGGTTTTCTGAAACCTAGTGTTGAAGTTGATCATGGCCTCTTGTAGCATTATTTTGATAATTATTAATTGATGTAATAATGAAGAGTGATCTCCCTTCTCTGATAAGAATTTGAACAACCTTTCTCCAAGTTGATCCCAGGAGTAGATAGAACTAGAAGCGAAATATCGATCCCAATCTTGAGATTTTCCTTTGAAAGAGGTGGCCAACAACCTAAGAGAAATATTTTCCTTCGCTATGTTATGTACCTTGCATACCTCTACTATGTCTTGGAGTTGTTCAAATAGGATTTTGAATTCTTCTCCAAAAATGTTTAGAATAGCCTTCAAGGTGTTAGTGGGCATGGCAGGGCACACGTCTAGGGGCATAGGAAGTTATAGTGGACTACAACTATCCCAAGTTACAAAATTAGTAGGAGTAGAGGTAGCTACGTGAGCTATGGAAAATAGATTCCTATAAATCAAGTATATTGGTATTTTGATTTTGAAATTTCAGCCTCTAGGTGGAGTAGATAAGGCTCTTGATCTTGGGATTTCACTTCTTTCTCTATTACTCCTTATAAGTGATATAGAACCTATAAGTCTTCTTCTCATATTTAGTGAGGTGGGTAACTAGGAGTACTAGAAATGGCCTCTTAAGGATGCTCTTGTTTGGATTTTGGGCATAAAATTTCTAGCTTCTTTCCTTGGCCTAATTTAATAAATATTTCAGACTTCCAATTAGACGTTCAAAAAACTTCAGGTCCCACCAAGCGTGCCAAAAAAACAACTATTTATCATGAAATCTTGTGCCTCTTTAATATCCATATGGTAAATTCAGTGAGTGGGAGACCAATTTGTGCCTCACTAAATACCTCTAGGATTTTTATAGAAAGTTGGCTCTTCTCTGAATTTGGAGAAAAAGGTAGTAGGAAATGTAAATATAAAACATGAAAATGGCAATGCACCAAAGCTTTTACAACATTTCAAACCCAATTCTTTTTCTATGAATGATATATTAGACACATGATTCTATAACCCTTCATTGTTGGGAATAGAATGAGCAACAAAGGATAAATACAAGCAAATTGCATTCTTTCAAATCTCCCTGTAGGAAGTGTTCATTAATGTCCAATCAAGCATAAATTTTCCAAAAATTATTAGAAAAACATTCACAAATTACATAAAACCTTCATCTTTTTATAGCATAATATGATGAAACGATAATTCTTAAAGAAACTAGAGAAGTTCAACAGACATAATCCAATTCTCACTGGTTATTACTACATCATATAAGCCTAGAACATGGAAATTAGGTACTAAAACTATTTGAATTTAGCTTAACACAATGTTTTATTCTAAACGAAAACATGAAGAAGGAACTTGAAAAAGGTCATAAAAATGAAGGTCATGCTTAAATATCAAATGAACTTAAAAATAATGTTCAGATGCCAATCCGATAATAGTTTGAGTTAAAAAAATATAACATTCTGGAGAAAAGTAGTGTTTTGCCAACTTTTACTTCTAAAAAAATACTTCTATAACTAAGGAAAACTAAAATAACTCATTTTTCAAAAGAAGGGGAACTCCTTCCTTCTATCATTGCCTCCTATTTATAGCTAAAAAGAGAGAGAAATGCCACCAACATTTGAAATAAAATAGTACCAGATGCCTGCATCTGATAGCTCATGATTCGATTGTAGATCTTTAATTAGATCATTGAAATCTATTCTCATTAATTCCCAAATTCCACATTAATTTCCTTTAGATATTTAGCAAAGATTGTTATTTTTAAACAATCAGATCCTAGAAAACAACATGGAAAAATTTGGTTGACCAATCACATAGGTTGACGGTGCTAACTCAATGTTGCCAACCTGAAAATGAAAAATACCCAACATGCTCTTACAAACTCCGAATGGGATTTTTCATTAAGAGTAAAACCTACTTAAAGTGAAGAGATGGCAAGTCGAGCGGGTGAGGAATCTTAGATTTATGAAAATATCCTTAGAGGAAATCCCTGCCAAGCTGAGACGTGCCTTGGCTTTCTCCTAAAAGGAAGACAAGAAAAATTAGAACATCCACCATGTGGCACATTTAATTTCTTTTGGAACAACTTTGGCTCTAAGCACAGATTCATCCCGAAGCCAAAAACGTATAAAAGACAAAAATAAAAATAAGATTAAGGAAAAATTGCTTCACACATATCAACATTCATCACATCATTCTTTGTAGTTTCACTAGTTTTAACAAATGAAATGTTATTATTAGGCATAGGGTTGGTAAATATTTTCAATTTTTTGTTAGGAGGGGCAACATACTTATTTCCTTGATCACTAACGCCTACAATAAAAAGACGATCGAAATCAATGACATCTTGCACAAGATGTTTAAGACGCTTACAATGTTTTGTGTCATGTCCATTTTGTCATTGATAATGGTAGTAATAATTTGGTCTATATTTTGTGATAAATGGTTTATTAGGACCGAGTCTTTTAATGAGAGGCAAAGTAATCATCTTCTATTCTAGGAGTTCTGGTATTGTATTGTGAAGGGTATCAGGTAAGGGAGTGAATTTCCTTTTTGGGTCCCCATAGCTAAAGGGTATAATCATAGTTTTAATAGAAGCTACTTGGTTATTAGAATTTTGAGTTTTGTGTTGAGTGGGGTTGAATTGAAGGAAACATTTATTCTATTTTCAAAAAGTTTGAGAATTTCTTTGGTTTGCAAACTCGGACTTCTCAGTATGGACAGAAGTGGATTTGGTATCTCAACTACTAACCAAGTTTTGATAATCATGGAGGGTAGTACACAAGTGCATGAAGGATGGGAATTTCATCATGGTGAGCTTATCTTGTATCTTACTTTATAAATTTTCTATGAACATCTTTTAAAGGTGAGGATCAGTAACCTTGACATCAATTTTGGAATAAATTGATGGGTAGCTTGAGATAAAGTCAATTATCTTTCTATCTTATTTTTTATTACAACTCATCAAATCAGAAAAGGTCATCTTAGGAGTAATATGCACTTTGAAATGGTTCAAAAATTCCTCAACAAGCTCATGGAATTAATGAATTGAGTTGTTCAAAAATGAAGAAAACCATTCTAAGGTAGTATCTTTCAAAGACCTAGGGAAAATCGTGGCCAGGAGTTTATCATCAAGGAAAAATTCATTATATAAGGCAGTATAAGAATTAACATGGTTAGAAGGGTCTCCTTTTCCTCCATATTTCTCAAATCTAGGTAACTCTACACATTGTGGCATTCGTATTTGCAATATATCCAAGGACAATGGATTTATTTTGACATAATATGTAGGTGAACCATTTTTATTTTCATTGATGGTGGAATTTTTTGTTGAAGAGATGAAAAAGTTTGGAAGAGTTGATTTATGAGGGGGTCACTACTTGCATTATGATATGGAGGTGAAAACTATGGAGGTGTTTATGTGTTTGAAGGACAAGTGAATGTAATTCTGATACATGGTAAAGTGGTAGGAGATATGAACTGTGATTCCACAAAGGTACTAGGGATGCTAGTGGAAATACTCGAGGAAGGAAGCACATTATTAGTTGGTTCCATTATTGTTGTGACTTAAGGGTTGGTATAGGTAGGAATGGAGGCAATTGTTGTGGGAGGAGCAATTTGAGTTCCTCCTTAGCTTATGCATTGCTTGTAGGTAAAGGACAAATAGTGTTTGAGGGGAAGTGTTTTCCAAAAAATTGAATTATTTTTTTCACTAGGTCAAGTCCATCTTCACTTTCAAGCATGTGATGAATGTTATCTATAGTAGGGATGGTAGTAGTTGAATTTTTTTCATTTTTCAATTCATGTTTTAGGTTTGCTAAGTCTTCATGGATTTGTATTATGTTTTCTTGTGGGACACTAGCGACCATTGTTTCAACATTCATCACACTACTTGAAGGTAGAGAATTGTTAAGGGTATGAGCCATACCTAGTGTACTAGTGTCAATACTAGGAGTGAAAGAGCTAGATAAGCTAAGATCCACAACAATTGTACTATCACGGGATGACATGAGTCTTGAACTTTCTCTCACTATAGTATTATCAATATGACACCAACTACTCATGCAAGGGATTTTAAATGAAAAATGAATGGAAATGAAATATAAGATAACAATGAAATGATTATAAGAAAAAAAATTTAAATTTAAAGAGAAAGCTATATATAGAAAAAAAAAGCTTAGAAAGAATGCTTTAAATTCTAGAAAATGCAGTGCAGAATTTGCACTGTTATTGATTCGCCTAGAGGCGTGTATGAGTTCTAGTGGGGTTTTTTCAAAAGTTTTAGAAAATTTCAATTTTTTTTTATGATTTTTATGTTGTATGATCTATAAGCTAAAATAAAATGAAGGTTTTATATTAATTTGAATGATTCAGATGAAAAAATGCAAGCTATATGCACTTCCACTTATGCAAAATTAGAAACTCTAGAATTCCAATTAACTAATGTAAACCCTAATGCAATTTTAATGCAAGCAAGATCTAGGATAATGATGCACTCAAAATCAGAATTATTGTGCTCTAAATAGGTTCACCAAAATGAAATTGCAGAACATTGGGTAGGATGCTTTCGTATGGTTTAGGACATAGCACAGCTGCTTTCCAATTATTTCATTCAAGGATAACCCTAAAGATGTCAATGTAAAGGAGAAATAGATCTTGCAATAGGGATCTCCTAGGGTATGATTGTAAAATAATGAGGGGTTTACCACCAAGCTAGAAATTGGAAGGACAAATGTAATGCAAGATATAAAGCCTAACCCTAATTTAATGCAATCTTTCACTAAATGATGTATAAATGCAAATGAAACCAAACAAAAAACTGCAAGATGAAATATGTGCACCTGGAAATCTAGAGATGACTAGATGGAGGTTTGAAATTATGGAAATTTTGACATTAATTCTAACTAGGACTTATATGCTTGGCTAGGAAAATCAGTCCCAGATCTAGGTTTCTGTGTAGGAACAATAATATAGCAAATGGGTATACGAATCTATAAAAAATTCAATTTTGACCTAAACTAGGACTCATACACAAGAACTAGAAAATTAGTCTAGTTATAGAGTTTTTTAGAACTTTAAAGTCTGAATCTCATCTTCAAGTTCTGCTTTGTGCTTCTTGATTGATTTCTAGATATGAAACCCTGATTTGCAACCTGTAGAAGCTCTCTAAGTATCTCCAATGCAAGGTGACAACTCTGAAAACTTTCTGCAAACTTAATCTTGAATGTCTCTTCAATATAAACATGTAAATCACACCCTAAAGATAGGGAAACTATTATTTTATTAGTGGATAGGGGTTTGGCTGGTCAAACCCTATTTTGGTAATCAAACCTTGAAATGAAATGAAATGGGAATGGAGAATGATGAATGAACAAAATAAGATGTTACAACTCACCAAACCCTATTAATTAAGTGCTAAAAACATGTATGAAATGGCTCCAATGGATGTACATCTTGACTCTCACTTGAATGTGATAGATCTTGAGTGAAATGCTAGCTTGAATCATAAAACCCTACATCACAATTGTTAGCTCAAAAACAAACATGATGAATTTGAAGTCTTTGAAATGATTCTTGATTCTTGAATAGTTCTCTAAATAACTTGCTAATTTACCCTTGAATGTCTTGAATGATATTGTAAGCACTTGAATGCTCTTATGAACTCAAACTTGCTATAAGAATGTTCAATCAATTTGCTAGGTGTAAAATTATTGAAAGAAGTACTTGTATTTATACTTAATTATGCAAGAATTCCCAAAATTACAACACTAAAAGCTAACATCAAATCTATGAGGATAAAATATCACCAAAATTTTGAATTAATTTTAATTTTGAACCACATTGGACTCATTCTCCCAAGGTGGTGAATGAATCCCATTAGGATTAATTTATGGGACCAAACTCAACAATGCTCAGAATGATGTAAAACTAGGATTGATACCCAAAAATGTTGGTGGGACTCATACACCCAAGGTGGCGAATGAGTCCCAAACCTCAAAATCTAGGCCACACAAACTAAAAATACCTAAATTGCAATTGGATGTTGATTTGTGTTGAGATTATCCTCAAAAATATGTATTAAATGAGGCTTGTGGATGTAAAATAAAGTCAATCAAAGCATAGAGAGCCTAATTATTTAATAAAACCCTAGAAGAGTGTGAAAGTGTGTTACAAAACTTTAAAACACTCCAAATAAGGCATCAATAAGCTCATTTAGTTCACAAGATCCCAAGACCTAATGTGAATATGTTAGACACATTGCAACAAAAATCAAGGCCATGATAGGGGGGAATTTTCCATCATTATACCCCTTACTGACCAACTATTCCTTATCTTTTACAAAACTTCCATCTAGACCAAATTTTCTCTTGAACACTCATTCAAATCCAATGGGTTTCCATCTTTCAAGGAAAGGTACCAAATCCCATGCATTATTTTTATTTAGTGTAGCCATTTTTTCATCCATTAGTTTCATATAGGAATCTACATTACTCATTCCCAAAGCTTCTCTAATAGTCCTAGGCTTATAAATGTTAGCAATCAAAGAAAAAATGCAATTGAAATCCAACAATAAATAACCAAACCTTTCAAGTGAATATCCAAACCTATTAAGTTGCCTCCAATCTTTGGTAGACCTTCTAAAATTCTAAGGTTGAGGTTCTTATTCTTCTTCAGAACTTTCAAAGCTTCTCAAACTCTCCTCATCATGAGGTTCAACATGAATATGTAGTTATTCTTTCATGAAAGCATGTGAAATATGAACT
>CM021110.1:302662668-302690389 GCA_007115665.2 Sequoiadendron giganteum | reverse complement strand
ACTTCGCTTTGTTCTGCTCTACTCTTTTCTACTCTTCGCATCATAAATTAATGTACAGATGAATTCACACTATCAAATTTCTGAATTTTGCACAATACACTAATTTACTTCGCATCACACACATTCTCTTCTTCAAAAGGATACACCTGATCTCAAATATATATCCCCTATCAAGTATTTAATCATTCATATGCCAGTTTCATAAAACATAAAGTTATTTTCAACTGTCAGCTAGATCCTCAAATAAATCTTTATGCACACCATCCATAGTTGGCTATATCATAGTAGGGACCCAAATAAACATGTTCAAACATGAAAAAATGTAATCAATTATTCCTTAGATATCCACAATGACTATATTCAACAAGTCGGCCTTCTTAGCACAAATAACTAAAAGATTAATGCACCAGATCTTCTAGATCATACACTAGTGAATGTCCATTGAGATAATTATTGAATAAGGTAGTACAAACAACAAAAAAACTTTCTTTAAGATCCATAACTCAAAATAATAGTCCGATGAGGTATTCAAATCAACATCTTTTCCTTTAACCAAATGCCATGTTCTTCATTTTGTTCTGCCGGTATGAACCAATACTAGACTATAGACCAAATGAATGCCTTAGGTTACCATCAATGACAGCACTAGAAGCCATATGACAATACCTCTGGTAGCATGAACAAAATATGGAAGAAGAGGAAGAGTGTAGTGAAGCTGGAAAGTGTAGAAGAAAGTAAGCTTGAACATGATCATGAATTAATAAATATTGAGACAAATCAAGAAGATTCATAGAAGGTTATTCCCAATGCTAATTTTGATTTATCTATTTTTGTTGTGGATAATCTTTGTGGCATGATTAATTCTTTGAAATTATACATCTTCAGACTTCAAATGTCTATTGAAATTAGGTTTGATGAAGAAAATTTGAATGATATCAAAATAAAATGTGTGAATGCACATGATTGAGTAATGATGGAATTGGAGAGTGTATAATGTTGTGGAAAATAGGCACAATAACTACTTTCCTTTTGTCTAGATTGGTCTAGTAATACATTCAATATGAGAAATGAGATAAGGATGAGTGAGTCTCGATTGAGCACTTAGGAAGATACATACATATTAGCAAAATATAGAGATAATCAGAGGTGGTCCTACATCATGCAGCTTCAAGACTATTTTTTTTGTTTGCAAGATCCAAGAACAAATGTTATTAAGAAGTTTGTGGCACTTAGTGACATGATTAAATTCTGAAATACTTCTATTTCTTGTGCTCTTGGTTGTATTGGTGAATTATCAAAGATTAATCTTAATCCCAATACTTTAATAGATTTTTTAGAGTCTCTAACTAAACTTAAGCTATTTTACAAGACTCTAGTTAGTGTAAAAGGTTCATGGGAAGAAGGTAAAGCATCATGGAAGTCTATCCTGGAGAGTCTCAGAGGTTCTTCTTCAGGTTAGTTCAGTGTTCATATCTTTTTGACTACTTTTTGATGTATATGTACATTTATCCTAGACCCTTTCATTTTTCATTGATTTCAAAGTGGGAGTGATAAACATATGGACATATGAAGAGTTAGAGGAAAAACGTTTTTTGAAGAACAATTTTGATAGTGGGGGTAGTCAAAACAGTCAATGCGGTATTCTTGAAAAAAAAATTCATGCATGTTGCCATCAATGTGAAAGGGAGAGATTTTTGGAATATTTTCAATAGAGCATGAAGCATGGATGATTGTGTTAGTTATTCCTATGTTGTCATTGATGTCAATATGGTAATAAAGTGGTGCAGGGGCACCATGGGAATATTATTTCTAGTGATGCATTTTAGGTGTTTTATGTTAGAATGTGTGTGTTTTATCATCAAATTATTGTAATAAGGTCGACATAAGACCTTTCTTTCATTTTTAGATTCATATAGGGTCATTTGTAGGCATTGGTGATAAGTTGGTGAAAGCTGTAAAAGTTGCTTTTGCAACTTGGCATTTTTGCATGTTTTGTGAAGCTGAACGATCACTTATGAAATCATGTTTTGTAACTAATGTTGGAAATTACTTGTGATGTCTTGGAGCCTCAAAAAATTTGAGGAATTATATTGTAATGTTTTGGTGAAGAAAAAGTGAAGAAGAAGCTTTGTTTTCAGGTTTTTTATGCATTTTTTTCAGTTCTTTCATTTTGTACTGACCCGTACTATATGGTCATGAGATGAGATCAGTGGGAAAGTATTCTATAGATTATTAGCTTTCATTTGGATCATATGTGGTGCATTTTCATTCAAAATCTAGCTTTTTTGAAGCAATTCTTATCATACCGCTCGGAAACACTCCTTTCCAAGGGTTTTGAGAGAAAAATGTAGATTAAGGACAATTCCACCATTGTAAATTAGTGAGACTCAGTTTAATGGTAGTTCTAGGTGTTTTTTTAATGTTATATAGGTTTAGGGATTAGGAGTTAGGCTAGGTATAGAGTTGAAAGAGTGGTACAACACATAGGATTAGTGTTTTGCTGTTAAAACTAGGTGTTTTTGACTCTGTGACTGATTTGTGGTGTTGAAGAAGTGTTTAGGTGTTTGGAAGAGGTTTTTTTAGGACTTTCTTTGCAAAAGTGGCCTAATTGGCATAGTTTCAGACGTAGAAGACTTGATTAGGGTTTTTTTTTCTCCAAAACAACTTATGTCTCTAGGAAGATATGTTGAATATCGGCTTAATGGGTATTTGAGATGGTTTGAGTTTCAAGTTAAGACATCCTTCCCTAGAATATGTCTCAAAACACCATTTAGGAGACATAGTTGGAAAGGATAGAATGTTATTCAAAATGACTATTGGATGAGTCTTGGGTCTTGAGTATTGATTGAATTGTGTTGAGTTGTGTCTGGTAAAGCTAAATCCACCCCTTCTCTATATTAGGTGGTATCAGGGAATTTTTTTTTATTAGAAGTTGGAAGTGAGTGAGAGTGATCATAGTCAAATGCCTCTGAAAGGAAATCCAATGGCCAAAGAGGTAAAGGAGTTGAAAGATAAGTTACTTTAGAAGGAAAGGATCTACAAGGAGTCATAAGAAACAACCCTTGCAAGGATAGCAGCCTTGGAAAGGAATCTAAGGTGAGGAATGGTTAGTGGTGACCAAAGTGACAAAGAAGAGGAGGGTGAAAGTGAGAACACTCCAACAGGAGTCCAAGATGAGGATGAAGATTTCTACCCTGAAGAAAAGAGGATGGTCAAGATACTAAAGGCAGTCAATCGTGACAACATTCCATAAGTGAAAGTGGAAGTGCCAATGTATGGTGGAAAATTATATAGTGAAGAATCCTTTGCCTAGATTGATTCTTTAGAAAATTTCTTTGAGTTTGAGGAGATAGAAGATAGTAGAAGGTTAAATTTTCAAAGACTAAGTTGAAGGGCCCTTCACTAACATGGTGGAACTACATTCCTGATAGGAGAGTTAAGATTGGATGCTTTGTACTGACTCTAGGGAAATAAATAAGATTGCAATCAGATATAGGTTTCCCATACCCCAGATGGAGGATTTGATGGATAGTTTGTTAGGAGCATGTTACTTTTCAAAAATTATCTTAAAAGTTGGATACCATCAGATTAGAATAAGGTAAGGATATGAGTGGAAGGAAGACCTCCTTTAAGAAAAATGAGGGTTTCTATGAATGGATAGTGATGTGATTTGGGTTATCTAATGCCCCAATTACATTCATGAGGCTAATGAATGAGGTCCTAAAACACTTCATAGGAAAATTTGTGGTGGTATACTTGGATGATATCCTTGTATACTACAAGACAAAGGAGGAGCACTTGCAACACTTGGATATGGTATTAAGAAACTTGAATGAGGAGAAGTGAATGATCAACCTAAAGAAATGTGAGTTTATGAAGAAAGAACTTGTTTACCTTGGTTTTATGGTCTCTAAAGGTGCTTTGAAGATGGATCCCACAAAGTTAGAAGCCATAATCTATTGACCAAATCCTAATACAACATAAAAGGTAAGGATATTTCATTTCTTAGCTAGTTTCTATAGGAAATTCATCAAGAACTTTAGCCATATTTGTTCACCAATAATTGATACCATCAAGGGTGAGAAGAAGACTAAGTTTCAATGGAATAGTGAGGCAAATAAAAGCTTTGAATACCTAAAGACTAGAGTGGCTCAACACCTATTCTTACACTCCCTAACTTTAGCAAGTTGTTCATAACTGAATGTGATGCAAGCGGGTATGCCATAGGTGTAGTTTTGAGTCAAGAAGGGAGACGAGTGGTATTTTTTAGTGAGAAAATCAATGAGGCCAAATGAAATTATTCCTCATATGACCTTGAACTCTATGCAATGGTACAGTCCCTCAAGAAATGGTGACACTACCTCTTACCAAAGGAATTCATTGTCTTCATAGATAACCATGCTTTAAGCTTTTTCAATAGTCATGACAATTTGAGTCATAGGCGCATGAAGTGGATGGAATATTTGCAAGCATATACATTTACAATCAAGAATAAGAAAGTACAAGAAAACATGGTTGTTAATTTCTAAGTAGGAGAGGCATGTTGGTTCAAGAGAATCAACAACAAAGTGTAGGAGTGGATGTATTGAAAGGTATGTATCAAGATGATGATGATTTTAAAGATGTTTTTACTATTTGCAATCAGTCACAAGGTGTGTTCCATAATGGAAATTCTGATTTTGTACTACTAGATGGTTTGTTATTCAGGGTGATTAGTTGTGTGTGCCAAAATGCTCTATGAGGGAAAATTTGATTAGAGAAAATAATTGTGGTAGATTGGGTTTCCACTTTGGGTATGACAAGACCATGAAGCAAGTCAAAAGGTTTGTAGAGAGTTGTGTGGTGTGTCAAAGAGCTAAAGGATCAATTTCTAATGCGATTCTTTACTAGCATCTACCAATTCCTAACTGTCCTTGGGAGTAAATCAGCATGGACTTTGTTTTGGGACTGCCTAAGACACAAAGAGGGTATGACAATATTTATGCTGTTGTTGATAGATTTAGCAAGATGGCTCACTTCATTTATTGTAGGAGCACAAATGATGCATCTCATATAGCTAGTTTTTTCTTCAAAAATATTTTAAGGATACATGGAATTCCTTTAACCATTGTCTCCGATAGAGACACTAAGTTCATAGGTCACTTTTGGAGGACCTTGTGGAGAAAATTAGGCACAAAATTGACATCTAGTTCTACATATCATCCACATATATATGGGAAGACTGAAGTGGTCAATAGGTCACTAGGAAACTTCTTAAGGTGCCTCACCAAAGAGCATAATCAGTCATGGGATCTATAATCCCTCAAGTAGAGTATGCTTATAATGATTAATTCAATTGAAGCACAAGGAAAAGTCATTTTGGGATTGTATATAGCATGAGCACAAGAGGTGTATGTGAGTTGAGATATCTAAAGGGAGAAAAGGAGTGCAAAAGGAGAGGAACTTGCTATGGCTATGAAGGAAATACATGAGTAGGTCAAGGAAAGTATGAAAAAGAGTGTGGAGAATTACAAGGAAAAGGTAGATTTGAAGAAGAAGGATGTTCAATTCAAAGTTGGGGACATGGTGTTTGCACATCTAAGGAAAGAGAGGTTACCCAAGGGTAAATACACCAAACTAATCATGAAAAATATTGGACCTTGCAAGGTGGTCCACAATTATGGACAAAATGCCTATGAGATAGAACTCCCTCTAGGAGTGGCTATCTCACCTATTTTTAATATTTCTAATCTTTATCCTTTTAAGAGTATTGTGGTTGCAGGTGAAGAAGAAAATGCTATGGGAGTTGAAGATGCTGAGTGGGTTAAAGACTTACCACCCAACCAACCAATGAAGTTTGAAGCCATTTTGGATACAAGGGAGGCCAAGAGGACTAGACATAACATGTACAATGAATACTTAGTTAAGTGGAATCATTTACCAAATGAAGCTGCTACCTAGATTTTAAAGGAGGATATTAAGAAGCATGGAGTCTCTGTTCATGAACTCATTTCATTGAGAGAATGAAATTATTTTCACCCCGATTGTATGGTGTAGGGGTACCATGGGCATATTAGTTCTAGTGATGCATTTTAGGTGTTTTATGTTATCATGTGTGTGTTTTATCATCAAATCATTGTAATAGCATCAAAAAAGGACCTTTCCTACATTTTCAGAGTCATATAGGGTCATTTGTAGGTGTTGATGAGAAGTTGGTGAAAGTTGGAAAAGTTGTTTTTGCAACTTGCCATTTTTTGCATGTGTTTGTGAAGTTGAACGGTCACTTACGAAATCTTGTTTTAATTCTAATGTTGGAAGTTTCATGTGATTTCTTGGAGTCTCACAAAATTTGATGAATCATATTGTAATTTTTTGGTGAAGAAAAAGTGAAGAAGAAGCTTTGTTTTCTAGTTTTTAATGCAATTTTATGAGTTCTTTCATTTTGTACGGACCCGTACTATATTTTCATGAGCTGAGACCAGTTGGAAAGTCTTCTATAGAGGCTTAGCTTTAATTTGGATCCTTTGTGGTGCATTTTCATTCAAAATCAAGATTTTTTGAAGCAATTCTTATTATACCGATTGGAAACCCTCCATTTTAAGGGTTTTGAGAGAAAAATGTAGATCAAGCACCATTCCACCATTGTAAATTAGTGAGACTTGATGGAATGGTAGTTTTACGTTTTTTTTTAATGTTCTATAGGTTAAGGGAGCACGGGATGGAGTTTAATGGTGTTTTTGACAAATCCCTAGCCTAACATCTTCATGTGTTAGGCTAGGTAGAGAGTTGAAAGAGTGAGGCAGCAAATAGGAAGAGTCTTTTGTTGTTAAAACCAAGTGTTTGTGACCCTATGTGACTATTTTGTAGTGTTGAGGAAGTGTTTAGGTGTTTTGAAGAGGTTTTTTTAGGACCTGCTTTGTAAAAGTGGCCTAATTAGCCTAGTTTCAAATGTAATAAAATTGATTAGGGTTTTTTTCACCAAATTAACTTATATCTCTAAGAAGATATGTTCAATATCAGCTTAATGTGTATCTAGGATGGTCTGAGTTTCAAGGTGAGATAACCTTCTCTACAAGATATGTCTCAAAACACTGTTTAGGAGACCTAGTTGGAAAGGATAGCATGTTATTGCAAATCACTATTGTAGGAGTCTTGAGTATTGATTGAATTGTGTTGAGTTGTGTCTCGTAAAGCTAAATCCACCCCTACTCTAGATCATAACTACATGGTGATAATAGTATGTCAGGTTTTCTTGGTTAATCAGAAGTTGTTCTCTTCTAGTAATACTCCTTTCTAATGGATCAATATGTTGGTATTTGAGTCTAGAACTCATTGCACAATTTGATATGACTCTGATCACCTAACCATGTTTTATTAGCTCATTAAAACACTTATATCTTGGATCTTGAGATGTCTTTTTTCTATGAATAGAAATTTATCTCTAATAGAGTTCAACTATGTATTCTACTATTGATGAAGACTAATAGCTAACTTGGTATAATGCACTACTTGGGTGAAATGATTAAATCTTATATAGTGTTGACCTAATTGATTAATAAGATATACTTGTATACATATGAGATAGAAGCAAGTGAAGAAAGGTGTGAAGGTATACGATTGTGAGTGATGTATTCCTTTATATTCTGAGGTTTAGCAGAACTGAAGCCTGTACATTGAAGGTGTATCCATCAATTCATCATTTTGACTGTGAGCCACCATCATTGTATCTTGGCAAAGAGCCATCTTTTGTATGCAGGTTGTGAGCCATTTAAGGATAGTGAGTCTTGGTAGTGAGCCACGTAATATTTTGTATCTAGATATAATATATTTTGAGTTAAGTTAACCATCACCATGGTTTTTCCCTCATTGGATTTTGCACGTAAAAATCTTGGTGTTCATGTGTATGATTGATTTGTCTTATTTCTATGTTATCTCTTTCTGATTTAGTCAATATTGTGATAATGGTTAGGTGGATTTAATAATCAATTAATGGAATACTGATTCACTCCCTGCTCTTAGTATTTTGGATGTTCAACAAAGGTGGCCATTAGCTGAGATAGAGAATGATACCTCTCAAGGTCCATGGTGTGAAAGTTAGTAAGGATAGGAAACTAAGCCATGTCTATCCCATAATCGACGTTCTTGTATATGTCCATGGTTCTTAGAATTAAAACGCTAGGGATAGCCACTTGCATGATTTAATCAAGCCCTTCCAACAATATAGAGTTAAACATCTAGTGGCACAATTCAATTATAATGGGCTTGGTGATGTTCAGGTTGAAAAGGGAGGCCACAAAATGAGAAACAATGTTGCAGTTTCTTCTCAACTGGTTCTCATCTTGAGAATAGTCTTGGCTAACTACCCAATTGAACCCAACAACACAAAGGTGGTCATAGTTCTTCACTAGGAACTTAATTCTATTACAGGTGATCTCCCCCATAAAGACATATTGCGGCCTCCATGGTAGAAGCCAAATAGGAGTGCCTAGGCCAACAAACATTATGAGAAAGAAGTAGATTGTAGCGGAATGAGAGATAGTGAGAAAATATTGCTAAAATTTAAAATCTATCTTTCGAATGAATATTGTAATAATGTGGCATATCTATTTATAGAAAATATGTGTTGGGGTATCAACATAAATTTGTGTCTCACTTTCGACCAACTTATTCGCATAGATGATTTTAAGTAATTTTAACTAAAAATTATTTTTTGTCAAACATATGATCTTGTAAGATTGATTCTAGCTAAGTTATACATGTCAACAAATTTTCCAACTAAAATTATTTTCTAAATACATATTTAGCACCACTTTGTGTCCAATTCATCAAACAAATAATTTTTTTGAAAAACTTGATGTTTCAACAACTAGTCGTGTAAAAACCATTTTTCTTAAAATATATAAGTACCCATTTGTAGATTCATAAGTTTAGTTTTCAAAAAATTATATGCTTTAATAGTTTAATTATTATTTATATTTTCCTTTTTATTATTACTAAATTTAGGTTATCAACACAAAACATTAAGTTGATTACCATGTCAAGGAAAAATAATTAAACTTATTAAAAAACTTTGAAAATTATATGATGTCCTAGATATAAGAATCTATATCAAGATGGTATAATTTTTTTGCTATTTTAGATAAATAATTTATATGAAATTTGACATTGACTGGAAACAACTAAGTTTTAATATGCACATATTTTAATATTTATTTTAAAATATATCAATGCCCTAAAGTTTCAAGATATAAATAAACACAAAAAAATTGAAGGAAAACAAAAAATTTACTATATAAAGGTTGACGTCTCATGTAATTTCATTTTTCAACATTTTATCAACAACTAAATTATAGTGTTAATTTATAAAAAAACTATAATCTTATAATTTTAAAATTTTTTTAAAAAAATACAAACATAAAATATACTAAAAATAAATATTTTATTAGTTTACATCATTTCAAAATTCAAAACATACATATCACTTTTTATCGATTCAAGTTTAAAAGTTGGATCAGTGTTGGTCATTTCATTTATAAAAGTGTCACATCTTTGTACATTTACTCGCCAATAAACCCAACTAACGGGAAGTCTATTTTTGGTTGGACGATAGTGGAGAAAATATCAAAGTAGTTGGAGGGCAATAAATTAATCATATGAAAAATGTGACAAGAAGTATTGAGAAATAAATTTGAGTGTTGGGAGTAAATGCTCACATATGGTGATCATCCACATGTGTCCTTTTCCATCATCAACACCAACTAGCTTGATTATATGAAACAACATGGATTAACCCATTAGTTTATGACAAATTAAATAGGCATGTCTTTTCAAAAGTACCTTTCACTACTTAAGCATCTTTCTCATAGCTAGAAGTATGCTTTCCAATGTGATTATATTATTTGAGAAAGATTTGGTGGGGAGAATGTACTAATTCCAATCTTATGACATTTTTGGCATTCTCGAGGGATACATATCCCAAATCCACATGTATCATCTCGGTGGAAACATTTAGTGGACCAATGGTAATGGTAGAGACTTAACTACATGTATGTGCAAAGTAATTAACAAGGTATATTTTTGGTATGGAGATCAAAAGAGACACAACTTAAGAAATATTTGGTTAAGCTAGATCATGTATATAAATATAATGTTTGAGAGGTTCATTATGATAGCTTGTGAAAATTTATTTGTTCCTATAATGTAGGGGAAAAAGCTTTATATGGAACATTGTCCAAAATATCCTACTGAGATGGAGGACATGACTAGAGTGGTTAAATACACAAGAAAACTAGGAGGGGCGGTGAATCAGTTGTATCAAATCACTTTAATTCTAACCTTAATCAATTCCACTTTAACCTAGTCTATTATTAACTGTAAACATGAAATACAAATAACAAAAAGAAAACACTAGAGACACTAGATTTACATGGAAAACCCAATGAGGGAAAAACCATGGTGAGGATTAGCTCAAAATATAGTAGTAATGCAATACTGAATACAAAGGCTCACTGCTAGAGGGCTCACTACCCAGATACAAAGGCTCACTTCCAACAAAGGACTCATTGTCCAGAAGGAGGCTCACTACATACAAAAAAATAAAAGATAAATGAAGATCCACCATAGAAGGTCCCACACATTCGTAACTTGATCATAAGATTGTAGACACCATTAGCTCACTGCTTTCAAGATCTTACATAGTAAATTATTACTACCTAAATTCACTCTTTCACACTCTGGTTTTCAAACACTTCACTTGCTTGCTCGATTCGTGGAAGGATGGATATAAAATTTGCAACAACTTTATTTGCTTTTATGCCATCTTCAACCTTAGAAACATTCTCCAAGGGTGGCTAAACAATTTCAATTTACAAATTTAAATTAGGACATCTATTGAAAATTTCCACAGTGGATAATAATGAGAGAGGACCAATTGTATACTTAATTTAGGACCCAAACAACATCTTGGATCAATCACACACTTCCTCAATTCGATGCAAAATATTAATGTAATGTGTAGACACTAGGTCGGCCAAACCTATTGAAAACACCAATGATCTTTGAAGTACACACATATACAACAAGATAATCACACGTAATCACTCAACATGCTTCACCAAATATTTTACCATCACTAAAAATACCTTAGGTAAATCCACAAAAACTACAACAAATTTCATTCACAGATACTCTTCAACAGTCCAACTAGACCAACCTGCAACACACAACATCTCTGGAGCAGGTCTTCTAGATCACCAAATAACAAGAATATTTTTTAAAACACAGAAACCATCAAGAAGAATCATTTCCCAAATCCGTAAGATCTGAAATCAAAAACCAAAAAGTCTGCAAAGCCAAAACATTTCTCCCAATCCACAAACAGATAGTTCTGCCAAACTAGTTCACATAGCGGTGAACATATATTTTACTCTCCATCAAACCAAAAGCTAAAACTCTAGATATATTATCCTTTAAAGCTCATGAACATAAATCATAATCTTCATAGGCATAGGATCAACACAAAATAAATGCATAACACAATATCAGAGCACATTCAGAACACACACTCAACACTACCTTCATTCTTTCTCAAATTTTCTCAAAAGCATTTGGAAAAACATATAATTACAAATTCATAAGTATAGCTCCATGTACTCTAAGAAATTATACAGTGTATCAACTATACAAGTACCATCTACAATCAACCTAAACTATGTTGACATCAATGATAACATTAATTACAACACCACCAAACACATGCATACTGGCAATAATCTCCCCATTTGTCATTGATGGGAACACATGATGTGAAAAACCTTCAAAGATGACAACCTGCACAAGCATAAAATTTTCACATGAATTTCTCTCCCCATTTGACATCAATGGAAAAGGAAATTTTGCATAAAAACTCTTACCATATAAAGCTCTGCTCACTCCCTCTTAGGAGTGCACCCAAATCACATACTATAACAATGCACTTCTCTACTCCCCCTAAGGAGTAGACCTCATTCATCAGTCTAGATCAAAGAGTCTATAAATCCACTAGACTGATGCACCTCCATGTGCATTTAATTCAAATAAGGAGGAGCAATAACCCCTAACTTCCCCCTGAGATACTCAAAGGTATCCTTTGGAAGGTTCTTAGTGAATATATCTACAATTTATTCCTTGGTAGGTACATATTCAAGTCTAACTTCATTCTACAATACCTTCTCCCTTAATAAGCGATACTCGATAGCTATGTGCTTTTTCCTAGAATGCATCACTGGATTCTTCAAAATGTGTATAGCACTTTTATTGTCTCAAAATATAGAGATAGGTTCATCACTCACCACCTATGTCCTTCAAATTTTGCTTCATCGAAAGTACCTATGTACACTAGGATGTTCTGCAATATTTTTTTTTTCTAGGGTGGATAAAAAAAATGAATCTTGTCTCTTACTCAACCACGAAAATAATCTTCCTCCAAGAAATGATGCACCACCACTCATACTCTTCTACTCATCTACACAACCAGCCCAATTTGCATTAGTGTATGAATTTAACATGAAATCATTATCCTTTAGATACCATAGGCCAAAATCTAGAGTTCCTTTAAGATATTTGAATATCATCTTTACAATTGTAAGATGTGCTTCCATAGGTTCTGCTTGAAATATTGCAATTAAACATACTACATACATGATATCTGGTCTAGTAGTAGTAAGATATAATATTCCACCAATCATAGGTCTATACATGCTCTGATCAACTTTAGTAGATTCATCATCCTTATTCAGCTTACATCTGGTTACCATAGGGGTACAAACTAGTTTGGAGTCATCCATTCCAAACTTCTTCAATTATTCCTTAACATACTTGGATTGTGAAATGAATATCCCTTTTTTAGTTTGATTTACTTGAATTCCAGGGAATAAATTTAACTCAGTAATCATAGAAATTTCAAATTATTTTTCATCTCTTCTGCAAATTTCTTGCAATACCTTCATTTCCACCAAATATATTGTCATCAAAATATACCACAACTAGCAACATTTTTAGTTTTCTCAACCTTAAAGTAAAGATTGATGTTTGTAGACCCTTTGTTGAATCCTTTCTTTGTCAAGTATCTATCCAACCTTGTATACGAAGCTCTAGGAGCTTGTTTAAGTCCATATAGTTCCTCTTTTAACTTGCAAACCATGTATAGTTTGTCTAATAGCTGAAAACCTTCTGGTTGCTCCATATATACTTCTTCCAATTTTACATTCATAAATGAAGACTTGACATCCATCTGATATGCTTTGAAATCTTTATCAGCTGAAAATGGCAAAAAAAATTTGAATGGCCTCCATTCTTGCTACATGTGAATATCCTTTACATACTAGTCTTGCTTTATTACTTACCACTTCGCCATCTTCATTCAATTTTTTTTTGAATACTCATTTTGAACCAATTACATTCTTATTTGAAGGTATAGGGATTAGTTATCATGTTTCATTCTTCTCTATCTTCTACAGTTCCTCTTTTGATTGCTTTAACCCAGCTTTCATCATTGCATGCTTCACTCACAGTCTTAGGATCTATCTTAGAAATTAAACACAAGTTTACCTCACCCACTTTGCTTCTTGTCTTCACACCTTCACTTATGTCTCCAATTATTTGTTCCTCTGGATGATTTCTTTGTACATATTTAGGAGTCTTAGGTGAAATTTACAAAATCTCCTCTTCATCACTTTTTTTCATTTTCTTCCTTTTCTTCTTCTTGTACTTGTCCAAAGATAGGATCATCAAGTTCAACTTCACTTATTTCTACTAGTGTATACATAGCTTCATCAACTTTCACATTAGTATATTGAATTATTTTCTCCACTCTTTTATTAAAGCATCTATATGCCTTGCTATTGTTTGAATGCGCAGGAAAAATTCCTTCATCACATCTAGCATCAAACTCTCTGAGATTCTCATCATCTCTTTTAATGTAACATCTACTTCCAAATACTTTAAAGTATTTAACAGTAGGATTCTTACTATTCCATAACTCATAAGGAGTCTTCGTGTTGTTACGTCTAATCTAAACTCTATTAAGAATGTAAATAATAGTGTGTATTCCTTCTTTTCAATACACATCTGTAACATTTGCTTCGTTCATCATAGTTTTGGCATCTTCTTGAACAGGCTGGTTCTTTCTTTCCACAAATCCATTTTGCTAAGGCATTCTAGGAGAAAAATAATATCTCTTTATGCCATGTTCTTCACAAAATGCATTAAACTCACTAGAAGTAAATTATCCACCTCTCTCAGACCTTAAGAATTTTATTTTCAGATTTTTCTCATTTTTTACTCTTGCCTTGAATACCTTGAATCTATCAAGAGCAAGATATTTCTCTCTAAGAAATGTAACCCATGTCATCCTAGAGTAATCATAAATCAAGAGTATAAATTACCTATCACCATTAAGGTTTCCTATTCTTGTAGGATCACATAGGTGTGTATGAATTAATTACAACATTCTTGTAGATGACTATTCCTTTCCTTTAAAACAACTTCTTGTTTGTTTCCCCAATTGAGAACTTATGAAAATTGAATTTGTAAGATTTATGATTCTAGGTAGATCTCAGACAACTTCCCTCAAATTGATCCTGATTATATTGTCGAAATTCACATCTCCCATCCACTAGTGCAAGAGCCAAATCTCATTAATATAAGAAAAAAACACTGACAATCACCACCCTCAAGCTGATAGATATTTCCATGAGTTCTTCCAGTTGCTACCATAGTTTAGGATTCTTTTCTAATATCACATGTGTTATCTTGACACAAAATCTATAAACCTTTGCTACACATTTTTACAACACTTAAGAGATTATGCCTTAAACCCTTTACATAATAGACATCATTGGCACTATGTTTACCATCAAAACTAATTGTTTCTTTAGCAACAATCTTAGTGCTAGCATCATCTCCAAACATAACTATTCCTTCATTGTATTTCTCAACTTTAGTGAACTTAATCTTATCCCCAGTCATTTGATTTGAACACCCACTGTCAATTACCCAAAAGTATTCATCATGTCTAGTATGAAAAGCAGTCACTAGAGTACCTTATCTTTCATCCTTCTTGCTCCTTAGACCATAATCCTTTGCACATATTCCATGGTTAGCAAATACAACTTTATTTTTTAGGGATATAAATAAACATTCATCTTTATCTTCCTCAAATTCAGATTCATCATCATAAATTCTTGCATCTTCTTTGACATAATACAATTTCTTGAACTTCCTACCCTTCTTTTCTTTGTGATTATTGGACATTATTATCCTTGTTATTCTTCTATGTAGCTCTATTTGGACATCTTGATGCATAATAACCAATATTTCCACAATTGAAACACTTAAAGGGAAACTTACCTTTGTATTTACTAGTTCCTTTCTTCAATCTCCTTGTGAAGATTGCTTCCAACTCTTCTAAATCATCATCATCCAAGTCATCTCCTATCTTCATTTCTTTAAAAAAAAAATCAATCTTCTCCTTATCTCTTGCAAATTTTCTCATCTCGAATGTAGTTAAGACACCAAATAGGTGCTCCTTAGTAAACATCTTTG
Organism: Sequoiadendron giganteum; assembly: GCA_007115665.2. Classification (NCBI taxonomy): domain Eukaryota; kingdom Viridiplantae; phylum Streptophyta; class Pinopsida; order Cupressales; family Cupressaceae; genus Sequoiadendron; species Sequoiadendron giganteum. The sequence goes on along the minus strand of CM021110.1, from coordinate 302,674,828 downwards.
GATCATAAGATTATTCAATAGCAAACACTTTGTCACTGTAATTCTTGGGTAGGGTCACCAAGATCTTCTCAATTATATCATCATCTGACATAACACCCCCTTGATTCTTAATTTCAGTTGCTATAAGTTCAACTCTTTGATAGTAGCTTGCAATATCTTCTCCTTCTTCCATTCTCAAGTTATCAAATTTTTGCTTGGCATTCAATTTCCTTGAAAAATTTACTCTATCATTTCCTTCATAAATTCCTTTCAATTTTTCCCATACTTCATGAGAAGTTCCTAGAGAAATAACTTTTATCCTTTTAGTTTTAGATAACACTAAAGATAACATACCTTGCCTTTTCATTCTCTTCATAAGCTACAATCTCATCAACAAAGGAAGGACCAATGATTGGTACACAATACTTTGTCTCCATAGCCTTCAAGGTCTCGAAACCAATTGAAACCAAATAACCTCTCATTTTTAATTTCCAGTCACTATAATTGGCTACATCAAACATAAGGATCTACAACTTGTGCACCATCTAATCAACATCAAGCAATTAATCTTTTCACCAAGGAACTTGGCTCTGATAGCAATTGTTGAAATGTAGAAGACAATTGAGAGGGGGTGAATCAGTTGTATCAAATCACTTTACTTCTAACCTTAATCAATTCCACTTTAACCCAATATGTTATTATGTGTAAAAATGAAATGAAAATAACAAAAAGAAAACACCAGAGACACCATATTTATTTGGAAAACCCAATGAGGAAAAAACTATGGTGAGGATTAGCTCACTATATAGTAGTAATGCAATACTGGATACAAAGGCTCACTTCTAGAGGGCTCATTTCCTAGATACAAATTCTCATTGCCAACAAAGGACTCACTATCCAAAAGGAGGCTCACTTCCTATAGAAAAAGAAAAGATAAATGAAGACCCACCATAGAAGGTTCCACACATTCACAACTTGATAAGAAGATTGTAGACACCATCACCTCACTTCCTTTAGGAATCTAACACATTAAAGTATTGCTGCCTCAATTCACTCTCATACTCTAATTTTCAAACACTTCATTTACTTGCTTGATTCGTGGATGGATGGATATCAAATTTGTAACAAGTTGATTTTATTTTATACCATCTTCAACCTTAGAAATATTCTCCAAGGTCGGCTCTGCAATTTCAATTTGAAAGTTCAAAATGGTTTGGCTATTGAACATTCTCACGATGGATAAGAATGAGAGAGGACAAACTACATATTTAATTTAGGACCCAAACAACATCTTGGGTCAATCACACACTTCCTCAATTCGATGCAAAAACATAATCTAATGTGTATACACTAGGTCGCCCAAACCTAATGAAAACAATAATGATCTTTGAAGTACGCAATATCTAGCAAGATGATCATACATGGATCACTCAACATGTTTCACTAGAAATTTTAACATCTCTAAGAATACCTTAGGTACATCCACAACAACTAAAAAAAATTTCATTCACAAAATTCTCTTCAACAATCCAACCAAACCAACTTACAACACACAAGATCTCTAGAGAAAGTCTTCAATAGTGCCAAATCACAAGAATTTTTTTCAAAACATAAAAACCATCAAGAAGAATCATTTCCTAGATCCACAAGATCTGAAACCAAAAACCAGAAGACTATGTATCCAAAACATTTCTCTGAGTCCACAAACAGATAGTTCTGCCAAACCAGTTCACATACCGATGAACATATCTTTTACTCTCCATCAAACCTAAAGCTAAAACTCAAGATATATTATCCTTTTAAGCTCATGAAATTAACTAAAACTCTTCATAGGCATACGATCAACACAAAATACTAGAGAACATTCAAAACACACACTCAACATTGCCTTCATTATTTCTCAAATTTTCTCAAAAGCACTTAGCAAAAACCCAACTACAACTTCATAAATATAGATCCATGTACTCTAAGCACTTCTAGAGTGTCTGAACTATACAAGTTCCACCTGTTATCAACCTAAGCTATGTTGACATCAATGAAAACATTAATGACAACACCATGAAACACATCCATACTTGCAACATAGAGTATTATATGTGAGTTTTGTTGGTATTCTTATGTATGCTATGGTTTGTACCAGACTAGACATTTCCTAAGTAGTGGGAGTCCTTAGTCATTCTATGGCTAATATTGTATGTGTACATTGGGATGCAATGCAAAGATTTTTTATATATTTGTGTGACACTTTTGAGTATTCCTTATGTTTTCATGGTTATACTACTAGAACTTGACACTTAGTGAGTATTCAAGGATATGTGGATTCATATTGGGCTGGTGAAATTTTAACTAGAAGATCCCCCAGTGGTTGTGTTTTCATGATGTATGGTGGTGCTATTAGTTGGATGAGTATGTTGTAGGATATAGTAACTTTTTCCACTATATAAGTAGAGTACATGGCAACTACTCATGCTTGCAATGAAGCCATTTGGATTAAGAGATTGTGTTCTAATATTAGTTTGATGTACGAAAAATTACTATTGTTTGTGACAATTAGAGTTCCATTTTCTCAACAAAAATCCTACTTTCCATGCAAAAACAAAGCACATTGATGTTCATTTTCATTTTTTTCATGATATGATGGAAGATGGAAAGGTGAAGTTGGAGAATCTTGATACTTTGAAAAATATTGTAGATGCATGGACAAATCTAGCAAGAACGAATAAATTTCTATGGTGTTCAAATTATATAAGCGTTACAACCCATAGAAGTTAAATTCAAATTTTCCATTAACTCTTCAAAGGTGTTCGACAAGTGGGAGAATGTGAGCCTACATATAAAGAACCAAATTTTATTTGCCCAACCTATCAAGCACTTTGGATATTAAAAAATCTATAAATTTACCCTCAAAATCTCTGCCCAACAAGACAATACTAGACTTCACATCCCTATACAATATTGGAGGGAAACAATCATGATGCATATAATGAAGACCGTGAGTTACACCAAGAGCGATCTGATAATGCATCAACCATTTCCTCAGCATTTGTGGTCCTAGGCCACCGTGTAGAATGAAAGGAAGTTGGGTGCATGGAAAACACTTCCTACACTAATATAAGAAGGAAAGAGTTACAAAAATTCTTTAACACCTTTAAATAGTTACATATTTAGATGTAAAAACATATCATAATCAAATAAATAATGAAAATCATAACATAATTTATGTGGGAAAAACCCCTTTTCCATTAAAAAACGTCACACTCCAGAACATGACTGAATTATATTATTCAACAACAATTAAGAAGTTACAATATAATTGCAGAGCTATGATATTACATGAGTCTTCATAGTTCTTAATTTTGGAGTAATTTTTGAAGCATAAAAATTCTTCAAAAACAACCTTATTATCTCCTCAAAATTTAATAAATTTTCTTCTTGGATAAATTATCTTAATTTTCTTTTTCCTTTCAAAAATGTGGTTTATAGAATATGTGGATAGAATAAAGGTGAATGAGAAGAGTGATGTATGTTTCAAGTATGGATGTGTTTTGTGGTGTTTTCATTAAGGTTTTCATTGATTTCAACACTGTACAGGTTGAGTAAGTTCAATTTTGCCAAGTGCTTTTGAGAAAATTTGAAATATAATGAAAGTTGTGTTGAAGTATGTTATGTGTGTGCTCCGGTATTGTGGTCCACATTTATCCTATGTTGAACCAATTCCTATAAGGATTTATAGGTGTGTTCATAAGTTTAATTGGATTTTATATTTTGCATTTCAACTTCTAGTTTGATGGAGAGAAAAATTTATGTTAATGGGTGTGTGAACTGGTTTGTTAGAGTTATCTAGTTGTTAACTAGGAGACATTTTTTGGCTCTGGAGTTCTCTGGTATTTGGTTTCAGATCTTGTAGATCTAGGAGGATATTCCTTTTGATGGTTTTTGTATTCTCACAAATTTTATTGGGGTTTGGTGCTCTGGAAGACCTACTTTGAAGTTTATGTGTTTTGCTAGTTGTCCCAGTTGAACTGGTGAAGTGTTCTCTACAAATGAAGTTTGTTGAAGTTGTTGCAAATGTATCTAAGTTGTTCTCAGACATGGTAAATTGACTGGTGAAGCATGTTGAGAAATCTGTGTGTGTTTATATTGCTGATGATGCATGTACTTCAAAGTTCATTGGTGTTTTCATTAGGTTTGAATGACCTGGTGTTTACATGGTACATTATGTTTTTGTATCCACTTGGGGAAGCATGTGCATGATCCAAGATGTTGTTTGGATCCTAATTTAATGTGTATTAGGTCCCATCACATTTTTATCCACCGTGCGAATGTTGAATAGTTGACCTAGTTTAAATTTTTAATTTCAATTTGAATAGATGAATTTGGTGAATGTTTCTAAGGTTGAAGATGGTATAAAAGAAAGTTAAGTTGTAGCTAATTTTATATCCATCCATCATTTGACTCAAGAAAGAGAAGAGTATGCGAAAACATGTGAAAATTAGAGTGTGGAATAGAAAATTAAGGAAATAATACTTCATTGTATTCATAATCTTTTGATCAAGTTGCGAAGAGTGTGTAACTCCTAGTGGTGGATCATTATATATTTCTTTGTATTTTCTATAGGCAGTAAGCCTCTCTTTCTGGATAGTGAGCCCTAAGGCAGTGAGCCCTTGATCTGGGTAGTGAGCCTTTGTATCTGGATAGTGAGCCCTTTGGCAGCGAGCCTGTGTATTTGGTATTGCATTACTACTATATTGTGAGTTAATCCTCACTATGTTTTTTACCTCATTAGGGTTTTCCACGTAAATCTGGTGTCTTTGGTATTGTGTTTCCATTATTTTCATTTCTTGTTCATACTTAATAACAGACCGAGGTTGAAGTGGGATTGATTAAGTTAAGAAGTAATGAATTTGATACAACTAATTCACCCCTCCCCTCTCAGTTGTCTTGTGCAATTCAACAATTGGTATTAGAGCTTTGGTTCCTTAGTGAAAAGATTAACTGTTTGGGGTAGATCAAATGGCGCACAAGTTATAGCTTCCTATGTTTTATGGAGCTGATTACAGTGATTGGAAAGAATATATGAGAATTTATTTTATTTCAACCAGTTTTAATACCTAGAAAGTTATGGAGATAAATTATATGATTCCAGTAGCTGGATATTCCATTGTTGATGAAGTTGCAGCCTTTGCAGATAATGAAAAAGCAAGGTTTTCTATCTTTAGTGCATTATCTAAAACTGAAAGATCAAAAGTTATTTCTTTAGCTACAACTAATGAAATGTGGATAAAATTGAAAGATATTTATGAAGGGAATGAGAGAGTAAAGTTATCAAGGAAACTAACTACTAAGAAAAAATTTGAGAATCTGAGAATGGAAGATGGAGAAGACATTGCAAGCTATTATTAGAGAGTTGAAACTATAGAAACTGAAATCAAGAATCAAGGTGGTACCATGAAGGATGAGGATATAATTGAGAATATCTTGATGACCTTACCAGACAATTATAGTGACAAAGTATATGCTCTAGATGAATAGTATGATCCAAAGACATTTACTAAGGAAAATCTATTTAGTGTCTTGACTACATTTGAGATGAGAAATTTTGCAAGAGATAAGGAAAATAAGGAAACAAACTTTAAAGCCTTGATGATAGATGATGATGATGATGATGCAAAAGATTTAGAAGAAAATTTCACAAGATTGAAGAAAGGTATGGGTAAATATAAAGGTAAGTTGTCTTTTAAGTGTTTCAGTTGTGGAAATATTGGTCATTATGTATCAAGATGTCCTAATAGAGCTACACAAAAGAAGAACAAGGATAATAAGAGTAATTTCAAGGATATGAAGGATAGGAATTTCAAGAATTTGTATTATGTTAAGGAAGATGCAAGAATTTCTTGAGGAAGACAAATATGAATGTCTATTTCTAGACTTGGAAAAGAAATGTGCAAAATAGCCTAGTTTGGAGTGTAAGAAGAATGAATCAGAAGGTACTCTAGTAACTAAGGTTCATGCAATATAGGATGAATAATTTTGAGTAATTGAAAAAGAATGTTCAAATCATATGACTGGAGATAAGATTAAGTTTACTAAATTTGAGAAGTATGATGGAGGTATAGTCATGTTTGGAGATGATTCTGGTGCTAAGATTGTTGGTAAACAAACAATTAGTTTTGATGTAAAATATAGCACTAATGATTTCTATTATGTAAAGGGTTTAAGGCATAATATTTTAAGTGTTGGAAAAATGTGCAATGAAGGTTTTAATCTTGTGTTTCAGGATAACACTTGTGATATCAGAAAAGGATCTAGAACTGTACTAACAACTGGAACAAGAACTCATGGAAAAATATAGAAAACTCAAAGGTGGTGATATTCAATGTTTTGATTCTTATATTAGTGAGAGTTGGATTTGGCACCGGAGGATGGGACATGTGAATTTTGATGATCAGGTTCAGATCAATTCTAGAGAAGTTGTGAGAGGTCTGCCAAGAATCACAAAACCTTCAAATTAAATCTATAGAATTTGTTAGATGGGAAAATAGATAAGGAATAGTTTTAAAACAAAGGATCAATCATATACTAAAATGCTTGAATTAATCCACATAGACCTATGTGGTCCTATAAGAACAAGAAGCTTGAATGGTGACAAGTACTTTATGATTTTAATTGATGATTACTCTAGAATGACATGGGTAACATTTCTTAGAGAAAATTCTCAAGCTCTTGATAGATTCAAAGTTTTTAAGGAAAGATTAGAAAATGAAGTAAACCTAAGAATTAAATTCTTAATATCTAATAGAGGTGGAGAGTTTACATCTAGGGAGTTCAATTATTTTTTTGAAGTTCATGACATAAAAAGAGTTTTTTCTGCTCCTAGAACCCCACAATAGAATGGAGTTGTAGAAAGAAAGAACTAGACTATGCAAAAGGCGGCCAAAACTATGATGAAAGAAGAAAATATTATTGATGTGTATTGGAAAGAAGATATTTACAATGCTATTTACATTCTTAACAGATTTTAAGTAAGAGGTAACAACACTAAGAATCCTTATGAGTTATGGACTCGTAAAACACCTACTGTGAAATAATTTAAGGTATTTGGTAGTAGATGTTACATTAGAAGAGATGAATAACATCTTGGAAAGTTTAATGCTAGATGTGATGAAGTAATTTTCCTTGGATATTCAAATAATAGTAAGGCTTATATATTTTTTAATAAGAGACTAAGAAAAATCATTGAAAGTACTGATGTGAAAGTTGATGAAGCTATGTATAGATCGGTGGAGATAACTAAAGTTGAACCTGATGAGCTTATCTATGTGCAAATACAAGAAGAAGAAAAGGAAAAGAAAGAGATAAGTGAAGAAGAAGAATAAAATATGGAACCTGCACCTAAGACTCCTAAATATGTGAAGACAAGAAGCAAATTGGTTGAGGTAAACTTATGTTTACTTTCTAAAATAGAACCTAAAACTATGAATGAAGCATGTGATTATGAAATTTGGGTTAGAGGAATGAAAGAGGAATTACAACAGATAAAGAAGAATGAGATGTGGGAAAAAATCCCTAGACCTGCAAACAAGAATGAAATCGGTTCAAAATGGGTATTCAGAAACAAATTGAATGAAGATGGAGAAGTGATAAGAAATAAAGAAAGACTTGTATCTAAAGGATATTCATAGGCTAAAGGAATAGACTTTGAAGAAAATTTTGCATCTATAGAAATAATGGAAGCCACTCAAATGTTCTTGGCATTTAAAGCTCATAAAGACTTCAAAGTATATCAGATGGATTCCAAATCTGCATTTCTGAATGGGAAACTAGAAGAAGAAATATATGTGGAGCAACCAGAAGGTTTTTCATTGTCAGACAAACCAGAAATGGTTTGTAAGTAAAATAAAGAATTATATGGACTGAAGAAAGCTCCTAGAGCTTGGTACTTTACAAAATAGGGATTCGACAAAGGGTCTGCAGAGAGCAATATTTACTTCAAAGTTGAGAAAGACAAAATACTGATAGTTGTTGTCTATGTTGATAACATTATTTTTAATGGTAATGAAGGTATGTGTAAGAATTTTTCTGAAGAGATACAAAAATAATTTGAAATTTCTATGATTGGTAAACTAAATTTCTTCCTTGGGCTTCAAGTTAATCAAATTGACAAAGGGATATTCATTTCACAATATAAGTATGTTAAGGAATTGTTAAAGAAGTTTGGAATGGATGGTTCTAAACTAGTATGTACCCCTATGGTAACTAGATGCAAGTTGAGTAAGGATGACGAATCTGCTAAAGTTGATCAGAGCATGTACATATCCATGATTAGAGGATTGTTTTATCTTACTGCTACTAGACTATACATTATGCATTCTTTCTTGGAGAAATATTAGGTTCTTGGTTGAGAAAGAAGCAAGATTCAATTTATTTATTCACTACTAAAGAAAAGTATATTGCAGCAACATCCTATTGTACATAGGTTATGTGGATGAAGCGAAATTTTATGGACATAGGCGTGGTGAGTGATGAACCTAATTCTATCTTTTTTGAAAATACAAGTGCTATAAACATTTCAAAGAATATATTGATGCATTTTAGAACAAAGCATATATCTATCGAGTATCACTTCTTGAGGGAGAAAGTATTGAGGAATGAAGTAAGACTTGAATATGTACCTACCAAAGAACAAGTTGTAGACATATTCGCTAAGGCCCTTCAAAAGGATAATTTTGAGTATCTCAGAGGGAAGCTAGGGGTTTCTTCCCCTCTTTCTTTGAACTAATTTCACATGGAGGTGCATCAGTCCAATGGATTCATAGACTCTTTTATTTTGGACTAATGATGGGGTCTACTCCTCAAGGGGAGTAGAGAATTGAATTTTTGTAGTATGTGATGTGGATGTACTCCTTAGGGGGAGTTAATAGAGCTTTATATGGTAATAATTTCCTTTACCATTGATGTCAAAGGGGGAGAGAGAATCATGTGAAAATTGTATTCTTGTCTGGTTATCGTTTCTAAAAATCATGTAGGATATGGGATAGAGAATCATGTGTAACTTTTATTCTTGGCAGGTTGTTGCTTCTAAGAATCTTGTATGTTGTGTTTGATGGTTTTTCACATCATGTGTTGCCATAAATGAGAAAGGGGTAGATTGTTGCAACTATGGATGTGTTTGGTGGTTTTTTCATTAATGTTGTCATTGATGTCAACACTCTACAGGTTGTGTAAGTTAGATTTTGCCAAGTAGTTTTGAGGAAATTTGAAATATAATGAAATCTGTGTTGAATTATGTTCTGAGCATGCTTTGGTATTGTTGTCTACATTTCTCTTGTGTTGAACCAATTCCTATGCAGATTTATAAGTGTGTTCATAATTTTAAATGGCTTGTATATTCCAGGATTCAACTTCTAGTTTTATGGAAAGAAAAAGTTATGTTCACTGGTGTGTGAACTAGTTTGTCATAGTTATCTTGTTGTTGACTAGGAGAAATGTTTTGACTCCATAGTCCTATGATATTTGGTTTCAGATCTTGTGGATCTAGGAGACTATTCCTTATGATGGTTTCTATGTTCTAATAAAGTTTCTTGTTGTTTGCTTCTCTAGAAGACCTGCTCCAGAGTCTCTATGTTTTATTGGTTGTCTCGATTGAACTGGTGAAGTGTTATCTACAAATGAAGTTTTTTGAAGTTGTTGCGGATGTATTTGAGTTGTTCTTAAACATGGTAAATTGATTGGTGAAGCATGTTGAGCAATTCACATGTGTTTATGTTGTTGATGATGCATGTACTTCAAAGTTCATTGGTGTTTTCATTAGGTTTGTCAGACCTAATTTTTACATAGTACATTATACTTTTCGATCGACTTGGGGAAGCATGTGCATGATCTGAGATGTTGTTTGGATCCTATTTTAATATGTATTTGGTCCCCTCACATTCTTATCCACCACAGGAACGTTGAGTAGTCAACCTAGAATTAATTTGTAATTTGAATTTGAATAGCCGACCTTGGTGAATCTTCTAAGGTTGAAGATGGTATAAAAGCAAGTTAAGTTGTAGAAAATTTTAAATCTATCCATCATTCGATTTGAGCAAGAGAAGAGTGTGTGAACAAGTGTGAAAATTAGAGTGTGGAAGAGCGAATTAAGGAAATAGTACTTCATCATATTCATAATCTTTTGATTAAGTTAGAAAGTGTGTGTAACTCCTAGTGGTGGATCATTATCTATTTATATGTATTTTTTGTAGGTAGTGAGCCTCTCTTTCTAAATAGTGAGTCCTAAGATAGTGAGCCCTTGATCTGGGTAGTGAGCCTTTGTATTTGGGAAGTGATCCCTCTGGTAGTGAGCCTGTGTATCGATTATTACATTAATACTATATTGTGAGTTAATCCTCATCATGGTTTTTCCCCCATTATGGTTTTCCACGTAAATATGGTGGCTCTAGTATTGTGTTTCTATTATCTGCATTTCATGTTCATACTTAATAACAGATTGAGGTTAAAGTGGGATTGATTAAGTTAAGAAGTAAAGAATTTGTTACAATTGATTCACTCCCCCTCTTAGTTGTCTTGTGCAGTTCAACAATTTATACTTCTTCAAAGTAGTGATATTGGAGCTAGTTAGTAGGATGAAGGGTACGAGTGAGGAAAAAAATGGAGAGGATGGAGACATTACGAATTGGGTACGCACCAAAATAGGCATGGGAAGGGAAGAGATGGAAATGTAGGATAGACGCACTGTGGAAGATAATTAGATAGAACAAATGTTATGCATATTATGAGTGATTTTGGTTTGTACTAATAGAGTGCTAAACTAGTGGCCTTCTATAAGAGAAGGATTGGAGAGGTTAGTGACATGTGCTAGAAATACCACAAGGAGATAGTTTTTCATCTAGATAGAATTTCAAGTACCCACTCTAAGAATGAGAATGAAACGGTTTACTTTTCTAAGCAATTGAGTTAGAAAATTATGGTACAACTTTCCATGTCTAAGCTTAGTTAGATTTATTTGTCTCTATAAATAAAAATATGAGTGTTTAGTTGGCTTGCAATGTAAGAATATTAAGACAAGGAATGTTTTTAGTAGTTAGATTATTAGTCCTTGTTTATAGCTAGAGACTTATATTTTCACCTTACCTAATTATAATTTATTTGTTTCTTGGACATTAGGTCAGTTCATGTCTTAGGAAAACAAATTGGCTACTTTAAAGAAATTTCTCATAGTGGTGGTGTAGCAATCATTTTAATGTGGGGCAAATACATCGATGACGTCTTTTGACAAAATTCCATGTCATGATTTTTCTATTTTCTTGTGATGTGTCCTCTTCTTGGTGGTGTCATTTGGTTTGATATCATCCAAGAGTTTACAATCTATCATCATGGCATGATGCAAACGAGGCATACCTGAATGATGATCTAACACCTTGAATTGTCCTCTATTGGAGAAATTAGGCATAATGCTCCCTAAGAAGAAGATCTTTACATGAACAAAGAAAAATCCCCTTTAACAAAATTTTACATTACTAAAGAATTTACAAAAATCATTACATTATGATGCCTTATCGAAGTTTTCAAGAGGATAAATCTGGTTTTGTATGAGATGCTAATACGATTCTCTCATTTTCCATTTCGTTGGGAAAACTCACCTAATGGATAGACTGAGGTTCCGCTACCCTAGAGTAAGAAACATATGTTATGGACAAACAACCTAATGTATTTCACATCAAATTGGAGCATTGAAGCTTGATCCTTTTCCTTGGACAAACATCACCATTTCACATTGCATTGGTATGGTTGTGCTTCATCTTTTTGTTTTTCTTTATTTTTATTGACCTTTGATTGGGTATGGTTATGTATCTTTGTTATTGGTGCATACTTAAGTTTCTTGAATGTCTACTTTAATGTGAATTTGACATGGAGTCATCCTCTCAGTAAAGTGGGGGCAAGATATAGTGTAAAAAATAGTAATCCTTTTTCACACTTAACTTGGATAATTTTCATAAATTTGAATTAACTGTATCCTGGAATAGTGTTGTAATGTGTTCTACACATTCACATAATTCTAGGGCCCTTATTTAATTAAAATTTTCCTTAAATTTTCCTTTCCAAGAGTTTTTTAAAGTGTTCTAACACACTTTCACATTTATCTAGGGTCCTCAGAATTAATTATGGTTAATTGGAGTTAATT
>CM021110.1:302590052-302662568 GCA_007115665.2 Sequoiadendron giganteum | reverse complement strand
CATTCACCAAGGTCGGCTATTCAAATTCAAATTCCAAATTCAATCTAGGTCAACTACTCAACATTCCTATGGTGGATAAGAATGTGAGGGGACCAAATACATATTAAATTAGGATCCAAACAACATCTCAGATCACGCACATGCTTCCCCAAGTCGATGGAAAAATATAATGTACTATGTAAAAATCAGGTCTGACAAACGTAATGAAAACACCAATGAACTTTGAAGTACACACATCATCAACAAGATAAACACATGTGAATTGCTCAAATAGCTTCACCAATCAATTTACCATGTTTAAGAACAACTCAAATACATCCGCAACAACTTCAAAAAACTTCATTTGTAGATAACACTTCACCAATTCAACCGAGACAACCAACAAAACATAGAGACTCTGGAGTAGGTCTTCTAGAGAACAAAACCACAAGAAACCTTATCAGAACACATAAAACATCAAAAGGAATAGTCTCCTAGATCCACAAGATCTGAAACCAAATACTAGAGGACTAAGGAGTCAAAACATTTCTCCTAGTCAACAATGAGATAACTATGACAAACTAGTTCACACACCAGTGAACATAACTTTTTCTTTCCATAAAACTAGAAGTGGAAACCTGGAATATACAAGCCATTTGAAATTATGAACACACTTATAAATATGCATAGGAATTGGTTCAACACAAGAGAAATGTAGACAACAATACCAGAGCATGCTCAGAACATAATTCAACCCAAATTTCATTATATTTCAAATTTCCTCAAAACTACTTGGAAAAATCTAACTTACACAACTTGTATAGTGTTGACATCAATGACAACATTAATGAAAAAAACACCAAACACATCCATACTTGCAACAATCTACCCCTTTCTCATTGATGGCAACACATGATGTGAAAAACCATCAAACACAACATACAAGATTCTTAGAAGCAACAACCTGCCAAGAATAAAAGTTTCACATGATTCTCTCTCCCATATCCTACATGATTTTTAGAAGTGACAACTAGACAAGAATACAATTTTCACATGATTCTCTCTCCCCCTTTGACATCAATGGTAAAGGAAATTATTACCATATAAAACTCTATTCACTCCCCCTAAGAAGTACATCCACATCACATACTACAAAAATTCACTTCTCGACTCCCCCTGAGGAGTAGACCCTAATCATTAGTACAAAATGAAAGAGCCTGTGAATCCATTGGACTGATGCACCTCCATGTGAAATTAGTTCAAAGAAGGAGGGGAAGAAACCCCTAGCTTCCCTCTGAGATACTCAAAATTATCCTTTGCAAGGGCCTTAGCGAATATGTCTACAACTTGTTCTTTGGTAGGTACATATTCAAGTCTTACTTCATTCCTCAATACTTTCTCCCTCAAGAAGTGATACTCGATAGATATATGCTTTGTTCTAGAATGCATCAATATATTCTTTGAAATGTTTATAGCACTTGTATTGTCAAAAAAGATAGAATTAGGTTCATCACTCACCATGCCTATGTCCATAAAATTTTGCTCCATCCACATAACCTATGTACAATAGGATGTTGCTGCAATATACTTTGCTTCAATAGTGGATACATAAATTTAATCTGGCTTCTTTCTCAACCAAGAACCTAATATTTCTCCAAGAAATAATGCATAATGTATAGTCTAGTAGCAATAAGATACAACAATCCTCTAATCATGGATATGTACATGCTTTGATCAACTTTAGCAGATCCATCATCCTTACTCAACTTGCATCTAGTTACCATAGGGGTACATACTAGTTTAGAATCATCCATTCCAAACTTCTTTAACAATTCCTTAACATACTTATATTGTGAAATGAATATCCCTTTGTCAATTTGATTAACTTGAAGCGCAAGGAAGAAATTTAGTTCACCAATCATAGAAATTTTAAATTATTTTTGTATCTCTTCAGAAAACTTCTTACACATACCTTCATTACCATTAAAAATAATGTTATCAACATAGACAACAACTATCAGTATTTTGTCTTTCTCAACTTTGAAGTAAATATTGCTCTCTACAGACCCTTTGTCGAATCCCTATTTTGTAAAGTATTTATCCAATCTAGCATACCAAGCTCTAGGAGCTTTCTTCAGTCCATATAATTCTTTCTTTTACTTACAAACCATGTCCGATTTGTCTGATAGTGAAAAACCTTCTGGTTTCTCCATATATACTTCTTCTTCTAGTTTCCCATTCAGAAATGCAGATTTGGAATCCATCTGATATACTTTGAAGTCTTTATGAGCTTTAAATTCCAAGAACATCTGAATGGCTTCCATTATTTCTATAGATGCAACTTTTTCTTCAAAGTCTATTCCTTCAACCTGTGAATATCCTTTAGATACAAGTCTTTCATTATTTCTTATCACTTCTCCATCTTCATTCAATTTGGTTCTGAATACCCATTTTGAACCAATTTCATTCTTGTTTGCAGGTCTAGGGATTTTTTCCCACATCTTATTCTTCTCTATCTGTTGTAATTCCTCTTTCATTCCTCTAACCCAACTTTCATAATCACATGCTTCATTCATAGTTTTAGGTTCTATTTTAGATAGTAAACATAAGTTTACCTCAACCAATTTTCTTCTTGTCTTCACTCCATTTTTGTCTGCAATTATATGTTCCTTCGAATGATAATTTTGAACATATTTAGGAGCCTTAGGTGTAGGTTCCATATTTTATTCTTCTTCTTCACTTATCTCTTTCTTTTCCTTTTCTTCTTCTTGTATTTGCACGTAGATAAGCTCATCAGGTTCAACTTTAGTTATCTTCATCGGTCTATACATAGCTTCATCAACTTTCACATCAGTACTTTCAATGATTTTTCTCAGTCTCTTATTAAAAAATATATAAACCTTACTATTATTTGAATATCCAAGGAAAATTACTTCATCACATCTAGCATTAAACTTTCCAAGATGTTATTCATCTCTTCTAATGTAATATCTACTACCAAATACCTTAAATTATTTCACAGTAGGTGTCTTATGAGTCCATAACTCATAAGGATTCTTAGTGTTGTTACCTCTTACTTAAACTCTATTAAGAATGTAAATAGCATTGTAAATATCTTCTTTCCAATACACATCAAGAATATTTTCTTCTTTCATCATAGTTTTGGCTGCCTTTTGCTTAGTCTGGTTCTTTCTTTCTACAACTCCATTCTATTGTGAGGTTCGAGGAGCAGAAAAAGTCTTTTTATGTCATGAACTTCACAAAGATAATTGAACTCCCTAGATGTAAACTCTCCACCTCTATTCGATATTAAGAATTTAATTCTCAGGTTTACTTCATTTTCTACTCTTTCCTTAAAAACTTTGAATCTATCAAGAGCTTGAGAATTTTCTCTAAGAAATGTTACCCATGTAATCCTAGAGTAATCATCAATTAAAATCATAAAGTACTTGTCACCATTCAGGATTCTTCTTGTTATAGGACCACATAGGTCTATATGGATTAATTCAAGCATTTTGGTAGATGATTGATCCTTTGTTTTAAAACTATTCCTTGTCTATTTTCCCATCTGACAAATTCTACAGATTTAATTTGAAGGTTTTGTGATTCTAGGCAGACCTCTCACAACTTCTCTAGAATTGATCTGAACCTGATCATCAAAATTCACATGTCCCATCCTCCGATGCCAGATCCAACTCTCACTAATATAAGAAACAAAAGATTGAATATCACCACCTTTGAGTTTTTTATATTTTTCCATGAGTTCTTCTTCCAGTTGTTAGTATAGTTCTAAATCCTTTTTTGATATCACAAGTGTTATCCTGAAACACAAGCTTAAAACCTTCATTGCACATTTTTCGAAAACTTAAAATATTATGCCTTAAACCCTTTACATAATAGAAATCATCAGTGTTATATTTTACATCAAAACTAATTGTTTGTTTACCAACAGTCTTAGCACCAGAATCATCTCCAAACATGACTATACCTCCATCATACTTCTCAAGTTTAGTAAACTTACTCTTATCTCCAATCATATGATTCGAACATTTTTTGTCAATTACTCAAAATTATTCATCCTATATTGCATGAAAATTAGTTACCAGAGTACCTTCTGATTCATTCTTCTTACACTCCAAACTAGGTTCTTTTGCACATTTCTTTTCCAAGTCTAGAAATAGACATTCATATTTGTCTTCCTCAAGATCCGATTCATCATCAGAAATTCCTGCATCTTCCTTAACATAATACAAATTCTTGAAATTCCTATCCTTCATATCCTTGAAATTACTCTTATTATCCTTGTTCTTCTTTTGTGTAGCTCTATTAGGACATATTGATACATAATGACCAATATTTCCACAACTGAAACACTTAAAAGTCAACTTACCTTTATATTTACCCGTACCTTTCTTCAATCTTGTGAAATTTTCTTCTAAATCTTTTGCATCATCATCATCATCTACCATCAAGGCTTTAAAGTTTGTTTCCGTATTTTCATTATCTCTTGTAAAATTTCTCATCTCAAATGCAGTCAAGACACTAAATAGATTTTCCTTAGTAAATTTCTACGGATCATACTATTCATCTAGAGCATATACTTTGTCACTATAATTGTCTGGTAAGGTCATCAAGATCTTCTCAATTGTATCTTCATTCTTCATGGTACCACCTTGATTCTTGATTTCAGTTTCTATAGTTTCAACTCTCTAATAATAGCTTGCAATGTCTTCTCCATCTTCCATTCTTAGATTCTCAAATTTTTTCTTAGTAGTTAGTTTCCTTGATAACTTTACTCTCTCATTCCCTTCATAAATATCTTTCAATTTTGTCCACATTTCATTAGTTGTAGCTAAAGAAATAACTTTTGATCTTTCAGTTTTAGATAATGCACTAAAGATAGAAAACCTTGCTTTTTCATTATCTTTAAAGGCTGCAACTTCATCAACAATGGAATTTCCAGCTGTTGGAATCATATACTTTATGTCCATAACTTTCCAGGTATTAAAACTGATTGAAATAAAATAAATTCACATATGTTCTTTCCAATCACTGTAATCAGCTCCATCAAACATAGGAAGCTGCAACTTGTGTGCCATCTGAAAACCCTATGCCAAGTCATATGTTTCTGAAATAAGCTACATTATGAAATAGGTAGGAAGGTTTGGCCCCACAAATACATAAGGGATATTTGGATTTGGGGTTAGTATTTCTTTGCTACAATGTTGTCATAGAGCATGGAATTGTTATCATTCCCCAAATACTCATAGTACTGGAAGAATGACACAAAGAGAGTGAAAACAAAGAAAATTCCTTTTGAGTCAACATGGACGAGACCTAAATTACTTGACACCTTGTCTCATCCCCTAAAGGAAAAGACATGAAAAATGAAAAATATAAAGAAATTAATTTTGGGTCAACATTGAAGAGACCTAAATGTCTCGATGCCTTGCATCATCCCCAAGAGAAAAACATAAGACAAATGAAATTATTATGGAATAGAGAAGAATGAAAGGTACATATAGATGAATGTAAAAAAAGAGGGAGGTACATTAAATGAAACAACAGAGGGGATCACATGACACACATGCAATCAAAAAAATAAAACATGAAAATGCAAAAGACTAGTAAGGAAGATGCTAGTCAACCTAAAGCAGGTTGTCTGCATCCCAATATTAGTCGGTATAAATGAAAGGTGAAAAACTAGACAAAAGGACAAGACAAAGTGTTGAAATAGGGGAAGCACGAAGTTCAACACTCTTTTTAGGAGATTTTTCATTCAAACTTATAGAAAAATAAAATAATGTATTCAACGCATCATGCACTTGTTCATCAATTTTTTATATGTCAATGTCATCATCTAGATTTATCACAATAGGAGGTCGAATAACAATTTCCATACAATTTTCTTGTTGATGTTATAGTGAAGGTATAGGACCGTCATTATTTTCTTTAGGTAAGTTTGGATTGTTATTTTCTATTTTTTTCTTGTCTTCTTGAGTTTGCAATCTATGAGCAATAGAACATTGCCTATTCCTACACTCTCTAGCACTTCAATTTCTTTTCAATATATTATCAATTTGTGTTTTTGTAAGATCGGGTTTGTAAATCAGAGGTTCCTTCTCATCCTTGGGAGGAATAGAAGAATAAATAGTAGGTTCCTGAAGCACTTTCTCTTTAGCCTTATAAACTTGTTTGACTCTAGGAGGGACAATAGGATTATTTTATTCATCTCGTGGTCTCTTCTAGGAAATTTTAGAAGGATTTTCTATAGGTTGTTCTTGTATGTTTGGAAGTGCTTTTGGTTCAATCATTGCTTCATCAAGGATATGTGTTTTATTTATAGGTTGAGGCATGTTTTGAAGGGATAATTCTACTATTTTCTTTGCCTTGATTTTTTTTTATGATTTGAAAAAAAAATCCTCATGAGGCTTGATAGGTTCCATAGGTTTGGGCCAAAATAAATCTAATGAAAAATTCCCTTGGGTCAATGCAGGATTAAATCCACTATGATGCATAGTAAATATATCATTGTCAAATGAAAGCTTTAGACATTTATGCACAATCGAATGGACAAAATTCATGGAGCAAAGCCATGGATAGCCTAGCTTCACATGAAATTGGCTTGGTTTCAGAATGATGGAAAATGAGCTAGTTAATGTTTTTGGATCCCACTTTTAAAGGGAGATCTATTGAGCCTATCATAGGGAAAGAAAAATCATTATGCATAATTATCCATGCTTTTAGTTTTTCATATGTATCTTGATATATTTCATGCACATATAAGAATTCCTTAGTGATCACATTCTCTCCATGAACATGATCAATCAATATCCCATTAGTGGTCTTATCTCTGATTTGGCCAGCTATGTAAAGAGGACCATCAAGTGCATGTTTAAGTATGTCATTTTGTGAGAAAGCAAAGTCAAGAGGATTTTTAGTTGAGCCCTTACAAGGTCTAGCTTCGATAAATTCTACCGATTTCTCTATGGTATGTGGTTGTATATGATCATTATCAATGTTAACATTGTTCTTAGTTTCAGTAGGAGGATTGACTGTGGCATGTATGTTGTTATTGTCTTGTTTGTTCAAGTAATCATGGAAAAATCAACTAAGGCTATATATTATTTTTGTTTTGTTTCAATTTTTAAGCACTTTTCTTAGATTTTGTATGATGGGTTCCATGATAATGTTTATGCGTTCTCTAAGGATATGGGCTTGCATTTTTTATAGTTTTTCATCTAGCTGGTCAATAACATCATGCACATTGATTGTAGGAAGTGAAGTCATGGTTAATGGAGTATACAAACTATGAGCCATGGAGGGTTGATTCTCTACACTATAAAAAAGAGCTAGAAAACCCAAGATCCATGAAAAGTGAGATATCACAGGATGACATGAGCCTAAAACTTCATCTTATAGCAATATTGTGAGTAGGAAACCAAGTTGTAAAGGTCATGCAAGTTTTACAAACCTAGTGTGAAAACCCTAAAATGGAAAATAGGAAATGCAACACCCTAGAATGAAATGTAATTTTCAGATTCTACTCAAAGCAATTGACTAATTAGAAAATACAATAGACTGAAAATATAATGTTGTAAATACAATTTTGAATTTTAACAATGAACTAAAATGAATCAATTTAAGCTAGATGTAATGAATTTGATGAAACAAAAAATCAAGAAACTGAAATAGGAAAGCAATAACACCAAATAGAATCCTATAACTGAGATTTTAACTTCTAGAAAATAGATCTATAGCTAACAAGGACTCATTCACCAGTAAGGGTGAATGGTGTTGGAGTATGTGAGACATTGAGAGGGGGGGTGAATCAGTGTCTAGAAAAATTAATTCAATTTTTTGAATTTTAAAAAACTTTTTAAACCCTTTCAGAACAATATGACTTATGTTTCAAGAGATAGTATGTGAACCGATATAAATTTATTATTCTTAATCAAATAGATGTAAGTGCAAAAATGTATAACTATGAAAAAGTAAGATCACAAATGAAACAAAATAAAGAACCATAACACAGTGAATTTCCTAAGTGGAAAACCCTCTTGCAGTATAAAAACCAATTGTAAAATCACCTCACTGGGTTAATCAACCTCTTTGGTTACAAAATGCCTCACTGGTTAGAAGAATGCCTCACTAGAAATAAAAATGCCTCACTAGAAATAAAAATGCCTCACTAGCAATTATCATTGAGTCTCACTAACTTGATCATTTAAACTTCACTATACATTTCTAAATAGAGAATAATTCAACTACACAGGATCACTTTGTTTCTCTACAAATCACATTTCATTTTCAATCCAATACACTTGGTATACTAAAGATTCATATACTATAATCTTTAAAATATCAAATGTACCAGTTACAATTTGTTTTGCACTTTGCTTGCAAAACTTCTTTACAAAATTTTGTTTATACATTCAACATGATAACTCTATGAAAAGCACCAAACATCAAATAGTGATAAAACACCGTTTAAATAAAAATTCCAAGAATGGTAAGTTCTATAAATTTCCTTTCAAATAATGCCACATGTAACTTGTTAACTATCTTCAAAACTGCCCACCAATGATTTCTAAAATAATAATGTCTTTTTTCAAAACTGATATCTCATTTATTTGAACACAAACCACTATGACTAAGTCACATCAAAATAATCATCAATACTTTGAACATCTTCCCTTTCTTCTCATTTAAGGAGAAGATACAAAAATATTTTTCTATATAAACCCTTCAACTTCCATTTGGGTTTTTTTTCTCTTTTTCAAAAAGAAGTTCAACCAATTTAAACCTGCAATAACAACCAATGATAACAAAGTTAATCAAAATAAAAACCACCTTATATAAAACTACTAAATGCCTTGCCATTTTGTTAAAAACAAGACCATTTCAAAAAAAATAAAAATGACCAGAGTATAATCCTCATTATTACCTTAACATAAGTTTAGCCTCTTTTAAGAATATGACTTTTGAATAAACAGAGAAATGTGAAAAATATTTACCCATCAATCTAAAAAACCAAATACCTCAAAATATGCCCAAGGAAAAACAACTATCACTTCATAGTCCAAGCTAATAGAAGCCACATAAGAACCATAGTCCTGAGCCATCATAGTTACCCAAAGAAACTGACACATTGTGCCCTAGTAGAGTCAACTAGGGTTTGAAAACTGAGAGCTAAAAACAACTTTTAGTTTATGCTTTAAAAACAATTTCCAAATGAACAAAATGAAATCCTAATCAAACACTGACAACTTCAATAATTAACTTTGCCTTGAATATGCCAAGAGATAATCATAATAAGTATTAAACCTGAATATGCCATGTGTGATACTCATAATAATTATTAAATCCAAATTCAATAACCTTTATCAAAAAATCCTTTATGATATCAAAGAAAGGCTTGTTAATGATGCCTTCAAAGAGTATGATGAATTTTTTTCAAAAATTGGTCACATGATTATGCTCTTATCAATAATGTTGTTTGTGTTAATAATTTTTCTTGGTGCTTGTTCAAATAATACCTCATGACCATTCATAAACCTTTTACAAATGATTCTTAGAAAGAATATTCCAGCTGCCCCATGACTTAGTCAAAAACACATAATGAACTTTATCCTTTTGCAAAATTTGACTTTGTAATAATGCTTGATAATGTTAATGCTTATATATAATAAGTTATTAAGAAATTATTCATCTTGTGCCAAATAAGTGACTAATATTTTTTCATTACAATTAGGGACAAAATATTAACCCTTATATGATAGGTATATATAGGATCTCAATACCTTGTGAAATATAAGATTAAACATAAACCAAGAACTTTATAAAAGTAACAAACTATCTTGAACCTAACCACTATAAATTCCATTATCAAACTATGGTCTTTCCAATAAGAACTGTAACTTGTTCAAAAAGAATGTCAAAGTGTACATACCCAAATATCAATATATCACTGCAATGTGAATGCACTTCTCGAGTATGCAGAGTATCAAGTGCACCAACACAACACAATGCATCAAAGAGAACCAATACCATATTGAACATATATCATGATTCCAGATGTATAAATGATGCCATGTATAAACTAACTACTGTATCAACTATATCACCATTATCAACAAGAATTTTTTTCAACAAGGAGAACCAAAGCTAGGGAACAAAGAACAACAAACCCCCCCTTTTTCCTTGGTTACAAAAACACAAACCTCTCCCCCTGTTTTTGACATCCAAGACAAAGGAAAGAGCAGCACACACCAAATTTGTCCCCCTGAAAAAGTATCCTGAACACACTGGAAGAAATGAATCATGTATAATATTAACATGAATACTTTGAGATGATAAAATCACATGATAAATAAAACACAATACCAGATAAATCTGATATTAAATAGCACAAATCAGGTACCCATTGTCAACATAATAATAGAAACCATGAAGATCAAACACTGGCACACACAATCAACTATCAAAATTCAATATCACTGTGCATATACATTGTCTTGTACTAACATAATAGACTATCAAGTCTAGAATAATATCAACAAGCCTTATGCATGCATAACACTACACCCTAATAATTATATAAACTTTTTGTCTTTAAGGAGCATCATTAATTTGAATCAAATAGAGTCCATTATCACTATCAAAGCACCATCAACATAAAAGATTCATATTAGAGGTACTATCTCAAGAAAAAAAAGGGTACTCTCATTAGATTCTCAAATCAAATTCACAAAATCAAGCCACTATTGAAGCACCATAACATTGTCACTATATGCAAGCACTCCCAAAAGGCATTTCCCTTTTCAAATCTTTCTTTTATTTTACTACAAGAGAAAGCATAGTTACCAAAAGTTTCACTATCATGAAAACCCCAAGAGTCTACCCTTTTGCAAAAAAGTCTATCATTGTTCTTGATTTCCAAAGACTTGCATAGAATTTGATGAATTTAATTTATAATTCAAGTCATCCCTTCAAATCTTTAAGACTTTTGATTTCTCACAATGTGCATGAAGCAAGAGAAAAGAAGAAATTGTTTACTATCTTTGTCAATATTTCTGCAATAAGAATCTTCTGCAATAAAAGCTCCAAGCAAATGCATACCATCAACACACTAATACAACCCTATAATGTAGATTATTAATATTAAATACAATCACCAAGACTTTAAAACCAAAAATTACTAAACATGGCACCTTATTTACCCTTTTCAACAATCATCTCATCAAAAAAATCTACCTCCTCAGACATTAGATTGAGAATTAATATCAAGAAAATCAAAGTGCAGTAGAAATTTGTTTGCATTTATTATGATTGAACTATCAAGAGTAGTAGAGCATGCTAGCAACATGCCGAATCTCCCCCTATCTGAAAGCACAAGGGAAACAATTGAAATCGCTATTAGATCCCTTAATCACTATCAAGATGTAATCTATAGCATCAATATATCAACGCAACATGCACTTCATATAGTCTGATAAAGAAATATTCATTATGTAACTATTACCAAAACTTTCTACACTCTATAACACACTATCAATATCAACAATACATAGGTAATACAATCGTATTGTTACGATAACAAGAACCCATATCAATAACATATAATTGTCAATGAAAAAGGAACAATACCACTGTCATCAACATGCAATTGTTGTTACTGTCCAGTGAAATTTCATTATTAAACACTATACCAAGTATCAAAGATCACCCACACCATATAAAAAACACTATAACCACTATAATGTGAAGTAACAAAAAAATGTAAAGTGACAAAGCACTGTTATCACAATGATGTCTGCATGAAAACATGTCATCACAAACAAAATATCCAAGAGCTCTCTCTATGTAAGTAGCCTGAATACATTGAATTTGAATGTACCACTACAACAACCACTATCAACATACTGATTCATTAAGATATTACAAAATGAAAAACATTAAAATCAAATTTTGTTTCATCATTCTGGTATACCTACTAACACACATTGTTCCACTATATTGCCTTATTACTATATTCTCAAAGATTGACCACTCTTATTGAAAATCTATCATCTTGTCATCTTGAAATACATGCAAATGATCAATCATGCTAACTTTCAAAGGTCAGAGTATATCATTGCATCATCACAGAGTACTACAAAACTCACACTAGTCTTTATAAGCCTTATAAATTACTCTCATTGTTAATAGATGTTGCATTTCAATATCTTACTATATAATGTCACTATATACTACTAATAATTATATTTCCATATAGATCTAAGTGCTAATACAAAGTAAACACTATCATAAAAATTTCACAATGTTGAAGACAATAATGAGTTTCATATTCTTGACTATTACAAGATGACTTTTGAGGATTTTCATGAGAATAACTATCTTGTCTACATTTAATGCTACTTCATAATAATAGTTTGATAGTGTCATAATCAAACATTCAACTATCCTCTATCCATTATTCTTTGCAATCTCTTTGTCCTTTCTAAAGGGGTAAATATGCTCATCTTTCAGGCACTTTGTGAAATCTCTTGTGTGGTATGCACAAGATTAGTTTTTCCTTCTTCCTGACTTTGTTTTATTCTCCACACTGACAAGATTTCCATTTTCCTTGCTCAAGACATTCTCTTCCTTTTTTTTGAACATGTATTCTCTAGATGGTTTCATCAACCTTCTTCTATACCCCTATACTTTGTGCCCAAACATATTGCATCTATAACATAAAATATTGTAGTCTAGACCAAAAGATGAATAGTTTCTTCTGAATAATTTGTGAGAAATTTCATTGTCATTATTTACATGATAATGTCTTTTATAGAACCAACAATTACTTTCTACATGACCAAATTTGTCACAGTTATAATATATAATTCCATTGTTTTGATTTGATAGCTTATAAGCAGTTTTATCCTTATTATACATGACCATCAGCTTGATATGAATAATAATAATTGTGAAATTGAGTATAATTATACCTCATAGAGCGATTTTTCCTGATAGGTGGAGGTTGTGATTATTAATTGGTTCTTCTTCCAACATCAGCAAATTTCTCTTTAATATCTTCTTGTCTTCAATTTTCGAAACAAAATCATGTTGTCCTTGACAATAATCTTGAGAAAATTCACTAGTTGATGCTTCCTTCTTCTCATTTGATCTTCTAAAGAAATCATATAGATCTATTTTCTGCTTAGAGGTTCTTCTAACTTTAGAGCATTGTCATTTTTTCGTATGCCAAACCAAAATAGTTTTTTAAATTCTTTTGACTACTCAAGATGTTATCCAATGCATCAATACCTTTGTCAAACTTCTAAATCTTGAAGCTTTCAATATATTTTCTCAAGGAAACTATTACTAATTCTAATCTTAGGAATTCATTAGTTTTGACTTCTAGATCAGATTTGGTAAAATCAACAATCCTTTTAGCTTCTTCTATTTCAGTTTGTAGACCTATAATCAGTTTGTCAGATTCATCAACTTGACTCTTTAAGTTAACAAGTTGATTTATTGCCTCATCAAACTCTAAGGAAACTTTTATAAAATATGAGCATATCTTGTCTCTTGAATCTTTTTCTTGTTGAAGTTGGTCTTCTAGTCTCTTATTCTCTTTTCTAAGTTGTTTGATTGTACCAAAAGCACACAAAATTTCACCATCTAAATCAACTTCACAATCACCTTCATCTACAAAGAGATTTCCTTCTATATCTAATTCATTCATGTTCACCAAAAATTCATGAATTTATATATTAGACATCTTTTCTTCTAGAGGTTGTGGATTCTCCTTAGGCATTTCTTCTTTTGCAGGATGTGATTTTTCCTTCTTATTCCTAAGACAACTAGTACTCCACTAGGGATCCCATGGTTTAAATCTAGAGAAGGGTTTGGCTCTAATACCAATTGTTGGAATACGTGAGACACTGAGAGGGGGGTGAATCAATGTCTAGACAAATTAATTCTATTTTCTAACTTATAAAAACCATTTTAAACCCTTTGAGAACAATATGAATTATGTTTCAAGAGCTAGCATGTGTATCAATCTAAATTTTTGATTCTTAATCACATTAATGTAAGTGAAAAATGTATAACTATGAAAGAGTAAGATCACAAATTAAACACAATAAATTTCCTAAGTGGAAAACCCTTTTGGGGTAGAAAAACAACTTGTGAAAACACCTCACTGGCTTAATCAACCTCTTTGGTTACATAATTCCTCAGTGGAAAAAATGGACTCACTGACGAAAGAATCTCACTAGTTACAAGAATGCCTCACTAGCAAAGATCATTTTGTCTCACTAAATTGACCATTTTAACTTCACTATACATTTCTAAATAGAGAATAATTCAACTACAGAGGATCACACTATTTCTCTACAAATCACATTTCATTTTCAATCCAATAAAAGTGGTATACTAAAGATTCATTCATTGGAATATTTAAAACATCAAATGTACTAGTTACAATTTGATTTTCACATTGCTTGCAAACCTTCTTTACAAAATTTTGTTTATACATTCAACATGATAACTCTTTGAAAAGCACCAAACATCAAACTATGATAAATAATTGTTTAAATAAACATTTCAAGAATGGTAACTGCTATAAACTACCTTTCAAATAATTCCAAATGTATCTTGCTACCTATCTTCAAAACTGCTCACCAATGATTTAAAAAAAAATAATGTCTTGTTCAAAATTGATATCTCATTTTATTCGAACACACACCACTATGACTGAGTCACATCTAAATAATCATCAAAACTTTGAACATCTTCCCTTTCTTCTCATTTAAGGAGAATATACAAAAAAAAATTCTATGTAAACCCTTCAACTGCCATTCGAGGTTTTTTTCTCTTTTTCAAAAATAAGTTCAACCAATTTAAAACTACCATAATAACAAATGATTACAGAGTTACTCAAAATACAAATTGCCTTCTATAAAACTACTAAATTCCTTATTGTTTTGTTAAAAAGAAGACCCTTTCAAAAAAAAAATAATGACTAGAGTCAAATCCTCATTATTACCTTAACTCAAGTTTAGCCTCTTTTAAGAATCTGCCTTCTGAATAAACAAAGCAAGGTGAAAAAGACTTACCCATCAATCTAAAAAACCAAATAACTTAAAATATGCCCGACGAAAAACAACTATCACTTCACATTCCAAGCTAACAAAAGCCACGTAATCACCACAGTATTGAGCCATCATAGCTACCAAAAGAAACCAACAAGCTATGACCTAGTAGATTCATCTAGGGTTTGAAGGTCAAAAGCTAAAACTAAATTTTAGTTTATGCTTTCAAAACACTTTCCAAATGAACAAAATGAAATCCTAATCAAACATCGATAACTTCAATAATGAACTTTACCTCAAATATGCCAAGAGATACTCATAATGACTATTAAACCCAAATATTCCATGTGTGATACTCATAATAAGTATTAAATCCAAAGTCAATAACCTTTATCAAACAAATCCTTGATGATATCAAAGAAAACCTTGTTAATGATGCCTTCAAAGAGGATGATGAAACATTTTCAAAAATTGCTCACGTGATTATGCTCTTATCAATACTGTGGTTTGTGTTAGTAATTTTTCTTGGTGCTTGTACAAAATACCTAATGACCTTGAAGAAACCTTTTACAAATGAAGCTTAGATAGAGTATTCCAACTACCCCATGACTTAGTCAAAACTACATAATGAGCTTTAAACTTCTTTTGCAAACTTTGACTTTGTAATAATGCTTGATAATGTTAACCCTTATATATAATAAGTTATTAAAAACTTATTCATCTTGTTCCAAATAAGTGACTAATATTTTGTCATTAGAAATAGGGACAAAACATTAATTCTTATATGATAGGTATGTATAAGATCTCAATACATTATGAAAGATAAGATTAAACATAAAACAATAACTTTATAAAAGTAACAAACCATTGTAAACCTATCCACTATAAATGCCATGATCAAACTATGGTCTATCCAATAAGAACTACAACTTGTTAAAAAAAAAATTCAAAGCGTATAAACCAAAGATCAATATATCACTGCAATGTGAATGCCACTTCCCAAGTATACAAAGTATCAAGTGCACCAACACAACACATTGCATCAAAGAGCACCAATACCATACTAAACATATATCATGATGCCATATGTATAAATGATTCCATGTATAAACCAACTACTGTATCAACTGTATCACCATTGTCAATCAATCACCATTGTCAACAAAGAAATCCAAAGCCAGGGAAGAAAGAACAAAAAATGGTTCTTGGTTAAGTTTTTCTAAGATGTTTTAGTGGATTTCAGAGTGATTTTTAATGCCTTTTCAAATTTCAAAAGATGCAAGTTTGACCTGATCAGTGACTCATTCACTAGTAAGGGTGAATGGGTGCTAGTTAGGTATTTTAAAACTATTTTTTAACGATTTTTAAGATTTTAGTAATGTCTTTCAGTTTGAGGTCTAAGTCAATGAGTTTGAATTTTAGATTTTCTAGAAATGCAATGTAAAATTACAATGAAAAGATGAATGCAATGACCTACGTTGAAATGCAATTTTGTTTTTATTTTCAAATAGAAATAAATGAGGTCTAAATGAGATGTACAATGATTTATTGATTTTTGTATTTTTCATATTTAAAAAGATGCAAAACAATGCAAGATCTAACCCTAGGATGTAATGATAGACTTCAAAATCAGAAAATTGCAATGTTCAATATGTCGGGTTCACTATTAATGTTTCAGGTAAGAATAGGGTTCACCAAAATGAGTCAATCAAGATAATGAACCACTAATTTTTAATGCTATGAAACACTCAATTATGAAAGGAAAACAATGCAAATAACAATAAAAAATGATAACTAACTATTATAGAAACTATGAGGGATATTTTTAGAGCTCAAAGAGGTGTGTACCTTGTTGTAAGAGGTTTATTTTTAGGACACAAAGGACTCATTCGCCTTTAGTGGAGAATGGGTCCCCATTAGTGTTTCTAAAATTAATATCTAGGTTATTTTTCTTGATTTCTACACTCTCATATCCCCATTTTTCAGCTCACAAAAACCTATATTTAATTCTCCAGCTTCAATTCTTCGCTCTTGCACTTTAAATGTCAAATTTGCAACTTGACAACTTTGACAATTTTTCTCTAAACTTTCTCTCCACATGATCTTCAACCTATAAATCTACAAAAAAACATTCAAGGAGAGCAATAGTTGTTGATTATTAGTGAATAGGGGTTTTCCTAAGTCAAACCCCTTGTAGGTAATTAAACCAATTAATGAAATAAGGGAATTAAAGCATGAAACATGAAATGATTGAATGTAGATACCTTAGATTTTTTCTTGTTATTAAAATCTATAATATAACATGTAGTGGCCATGAATAATTTAGATTTTGATCCTTGAATAAGAGGTGAACAATACCTGCAAGTAGATATTTAATAATACATCCACTTTCTTAGCTCAACAACATGCATGCATGCATCAAACCCTTGACATGATGGTAAGACCTTGAATTGTTGTAATAAACCTTGATAATATTCCTTGAAATTTGTTTGAAAGTGCACTTGAATTTCTCTACAATGCTCTTGTAAAGTATTAGGATATCTCATAAAATCACTAGGTAGAAACTATATGAATTAACCCCGTATTTATACTAAACTAGGAGATTAACCTTGAAAGTCAAACAATTCAAGTAGACACTAGAGATGAAGATAAAAATTATTAATTTCCCTCTAAAATTAAATTTAAAAAGGGGGTCCTTATTAAGGGATGAACCATTTGCCACATAGGGCGAATGGGTCATGGTTCAGTTTTCCAAGACCTAACCCCCAGGGATGGAAAAATAAATAAAAACCCATTAAGAATCAATTGATAAAGGGGGTTCCTATAGAGGGAGGACCCAATTTCCACCTAGGGTTAATGGGTCCTAGAACCAATTTATAGGACCTAAATTTTCCTAGTTAAATGTTATGAAATTTGAATTGTGGGTGTCGAGATATATCTTTGATAAGAGTCATAAATAAGGTTTAAATTTTAATTAAAGGGGATAATTAAATCCAATGAACCAAAATTAATTAAGAGGACCCTATATAAATGTGAAAGTGTTTTACAAAAATTTACAACACTTAAATAAGGTATAGATTACGTAAATTTTATTCAAAGGGGCCCATTAGGCTTAATTAATTGAATAAAACCCAAAAAAGTGTGAAAGTGTGTTACAACACTTTACAACACTCTTGCAAAGGATAATTTAAGGTCTCCATTCAAGTTTCTATAGATTTCTAGGTACACACCCCTGATCTCTCGGTTTGTTATTTTTTTTTGCATACATTTCTAGGTCATTTAGTGAAGCCTTGTATATCATTAAGTTTCATAATTAGGTCTTGCATATGACATGTATTTCCAAGCCATAGTTTGGTGGTGAAACCCATTTTAGTCATTGATTGTACCCTAGGACAACCCTATTACAAGATCTCTTTCCCATTTTTACATTGGATTGAGATCTCTATGGTTTCCTTGAATCAAACAAGCATGTGAGATATGAATCCTATCTCCTCAAATATAGAAAGCACCCTTCTCCTATTTTAATTTTTTCAACCACACACATATGAGTGTATACATAGACCAAGGAAATACTTCAATTTCCCCAACTTAGCTCTAAAATTCACATTTCCCTTCTTCCTTCAAATGTAAAAGAAAAGAGTAATATTTATATAAAAATAATGACACTCAAAAACAATTTTTAGCTCATAAAAGCTCTATGCCACATAGCATAGCAGGCGTTAGCAAAAAAATGCTTCCTCTAGCTTAAAAAATCTTTGAACTCCTTAGCAGTAGCCTAAGAAACCCTTACTACACCTAGAAAGGTAAAACACAAAAATTTACATCTACAAACCTCCTTATTGACTTGATATTATTTTCTTTTGGAAAATTATGCTACTATAACAACTATTTTCATACCAGTAGTTTAGTGGCTAGTGACTCTATAATTAAAGTAATTTGTCCTTTTCCTCAATGTTACTTTTTCATTTCTAGATGTTAGAGATGGGGACATTCCTCTATTACAAATCTTGAAACCTCCTGAGTTCACACTCACTACATCATGGGCTCCCTATGTATACTTGAACACCAATTAATCACCAACCTTAAAGTGTTTCCTAGCAGTCTAGCAAGATTTATTAATATGGAAACCCCATCCTTGGGTTCCTCTTACTATCTAAGTAGCTTCTTGCACTTCAACCAAGTTGCACTGAATTAGAAACAACACTAGAAAAGCAACCATAAAATGATTCAATGAATTGCCTCTTCCCCATCTGATTTTGATACCATGAAAGATGAACACAAGAAGAGAAATAGAGAAGAGACAAAAAGAGAAACAAAGAAGAGTCATTGAAAAGAAGAGCACTTAGCTCTATATATCCATATCCAATTTATAGAAAAATACACAATGAATTCTACAACTACTGAGTCAAGTAGTTTCCTCAAAAATTTACTATAAGAAGGTGGATTGGTCAGATACTCATGGTGGCATGCACAGGTGTAGGCCCTATCATTGTCAGTGCCGAAAAAATTAATTTATTCTAACACACTTCCCCATTTTAATTTCTTTCTCCTCTCTTTTTCTTGTGAAATTTCCTCTTGATCTATCGATGTTGTAGATCTTCTCTACAACTACTCCTTGCTTGTTCTATAAAATGACCTTGTAAAATTTTCTAGTAGATCCCAACTCAATTACTCTCCTTTAAATTGTGAAGGATGTATGTCTTGTCCATTTCCGTCAAATGCAATGTCATCATCTTCCATGATGGTAGTTGCTTGGTTTCTTCATATATGAGCATCGTAGATAAATGCAACACAAGGTCATGACTACTATAAGTAGAGGTGGCAACCGAGTGCTAGCCAAAATATGAGATGACAGCTTATGTGGAGAGGACATGAAGGTAGCATCAAATTTCTCCCTCCACATAGCCTCATGTTTCCTAGAAAGGTCTCCTTGTAACCAAATTTTCTAAAGTGTCTAGAACATGTCCAGACAAGTGATTGTTTGAAACATTGAAAGAATTCAGTTTCAATAGTCCCAACTCAAGAGGAATCACTCCATAAAAAAACATTGTTTGAAAAATAAAGACAATTCATGTCACTCAAAAAAAGTGCAGGAATTTCTCCTGTAATTTGATTGGGACTCAAATTGAACTGACTTAGTTTCTTTAGGAACATTATTTCCCTCAAAATTTCATTAGACAAAAATTATAGTCAAGTTGAAGAATACTTATCGAAATTAAGCTCGCAAGCTATTGGGGAATGAAAAGAAATAGAGAAACACAGAAGGAAACAAACATAGTAGAGTAGATTTAGAGTGCATAAACTCATAGGTTCATGTATTCAATTTTTAAACCATTGAATAATATTTCTATAGATACTGCAGCTCATAGTTAGATCAGACATTTATTATGGATAGGTGAAAGAGAGTATCTTGGATGTCTAAAGGCGATGTAAGTTAGTTCATCTATGAAAACATGCTTGATAATTAATTTATTCTACCAAGGAATGTGTCCTAACAACTAGTTGTTGCTGACTTCAAACACTAGAAGATTTTTTAGTTGTCTAAGTTGTGCATGGATTCTTCTTTCAAACTAGTTATTTCTTATGTTCAATTGATAGAGATCCTTCACTTGGCCAATTGCAGGTGAAATTTTTCCTTCAAACTTATTGTTGCTTAAAAATAATCCACGAAGATTGACAACACCCCATATACACGTGGGCATCTCACCACTCAGTTGTTTGCTCTCAATATACAAATATTGTAGCAATATTTAGTTTTGAAAGGACGAAGGAAGACTGTCATTAAAGTTGTTTGGACTAGCTATGAATCCATACAACACTCCTATCATGCACACATTCTTTTGGTAGAGGGTCTTCCAATCTGCTATGAACGTCACATGAAATTTAGAGAATATGTAGGTACAAAACACTATGGCAACCAACAACTAAACTTGTTGTCAAACAATGAAAAGTAACTCAAGTATTGTAGCTTCTTGATCTAAGTAGGTATCATCTCAGTAAGCCGATTGACAAATAGATGAAGAAGAATCAGATTTGTGAGATTCAAAATTTCTTAAGCAATTAATGCATGAAGTTGATTGACACAAAAATTGAAACCTGATAAGCTCTTCATCTGGTCAATGTTCTCAATAATTTGTCCAGACAAGTTGTTGTAATTGAG
Organism: Sequoiadendron giganteum; assembly: GCA_007115665.2. Classification (NCBI taxonomy): domain Eukaryota; kingdom Viridiplantae; phylum Streptophyta; class Pinopsida; order Cupressales; family Cupressaceae; genus Sequoiadendron; species Sequoiadendron giganteum. Next base: position 302,641,346 of record CM021110.1, on the reverse strand, counting down.
ATACAATTGGTTATTTTTCTAGAAAAACCTAACAATTCTATAAAAATTTTCCCTCTTAAAATAAATAAATTGTAAGGTTAGTGGCCAACACAATGAGCCTAGGATTTTATGATCCTTACTCCTTCACTTTTGGCTCTATTGAACTAGGGATGGTAATCCCAAACTACATTTTCATGAAATATATCTAATTAATAATAGATTGATTCCTGGTTAAATGCAAATAAAGCCCATCCCACTAAAGAATTGGTATATCCTTTAAGTGAATGACTACTTATTTTCTATGAATCAAAACACTTCCATCTCACACACAATTAATTGAAAAAGGATTTTAAATGAATATTGTTCTTATTTTAAGTTTAAGGCTAGGTGTGCTACTTTATCATTCTTCATTCTAGATTTTTTGATAAACTGGCCAGTGTCTTATCAATTGGAGCAACAGAGTCTAATATGTAAGGATGTTTAATATATTAACTATTTAATTTTAGAAGTAGATGAACTACCCTCATACTACTTTGTAGACTATGAAAACTCAAAATTCCTAAAACAAACATTCACTACTATCAATCATAAGAGATTTCTTACAAATTTTACACCCTCTTCAAGTATTTTAATCAACTATTTGAGTTAAAGCTGAGAACAAAGTAGTAAATTCAAATATAACCATATGAAGATAGATGATAACACCATTAGCATTGTCATTCATAACTTGTAAGGAGTATACATAGGAGAGTAGTTTTTCGAGACAAAGATTTGTTTCTATATCAATAGTTTATATAAAACTAATTTAAGATTGTTTCATAAAAAACTTCATTCCCAAGACCATCTACTAGCCTATTTACCCTTATCCTATTCAAAATGCCCTTTTTAAGTTAAGCATTCACCCAAAACCCTATTGAAACCCAAAAGTTTGACCTTTGTAATGAGCTAAAAAATATCTTTTATAGAACAAGAGAACAAAAAGCATCAAGCTCAATTACATTTACATTTCATTTCATTTTGAGATCATTTTCACTATAATTTGAGACATCCAAATCATGTTACATGCAATCATTGAGGAAAATGGAAGAGTAAAATACAACATTACACATCCCTTGCATGTATACCTACCAGCTCCTCAAAACATAGAGTCGGTTATAGTAGTAGCATCCTCATCCTTGCCGACCAAAGAAGATTCTTCACTCGCAGCCTTAGCAAAAACTTGCATACCACCCACCACTAGGAAGTCTGGCACCTCTCCTATACACCAACCCAAAAAGTTTCCACATCAACACTAAAAACAAGAAATCACATGAATGTTGAATAAGACAATCCTGACAATAGGGCCATGGTGTCATCGAAAAAAAATAGGGCATAGTCATCACTTTGAGTCATTAGCCCTAGAAGATACTAGCCCATGCCTTGCTCGTGGTTGAACTAGAGGAACCATCACCACCATGTCGTTAGAGTCAATAGATGGTATTGGGGAGAGAGGATAATAACCCCCCTCAGAATTAGTGTCACCCTCATTGTGTGAAGGGTTGTTAGTAGAGAACTCACCAGAAGAATTAAGTTCTCTCAGACAAACCTTATGATACTTGCACCTTTTCTTTGTCTTCTTTTCATATTTCACCAACTCCTTGCCTTTGAACTTGACCAATTCTTCTGAAACCATTCAGTTCTTTCAGTGCTAGTTACTCCTGACACCATTGTTGGAATATGTGCCTCAACTTGCTAGCTTGAACCTTTGTTAAGGACTTGATAAATTCCCTTTCAATTCATGCCTTTACCACGTTACTGCTGGAAGCTTTTAGAAGAGGTATGGTTGCATGGTTTACCTCCTTACCATAGGAGCTATGTGGTCGCATAGTGGTAGTGCGGTGGACACTGCCATATCGGGGGTTATATTTGCACTGGGGAGCGGTAGTGTGGTTACCGCCATACTGTGAGAGCCTTGTGATTTTCTTGTGGTAGCACGGTGATATTTCCACACTATGGGAGTCTACATACAAAGGTGCGGTAGCGTGGGGAAATTTTTCTGACAGTTGTGTGTTGATACCACCATGTCGTGGGTGTCTCCATGCTAGGTTGTGGTTCTGTAGTGTGTACGACCACACTGTGAGGGATTCACACCTATTGAGCGGTAGTGCATTATACTGGCTTACCTTGGGGGTCTATTGGATTATGAGTGGTGGCACAGTAGAAGGAGCTTATGATGGTGCAATATAGTCACCGCCACACCGTAAGGGTGTTATGTCTTGGCTATGGTAGAGTGGTGGGAACTTGTATTTGTCTAGCTGGATGAAGGATGTTGACTTGGCTAACCAAATGGTTGTCCTATGTGGTTGGTCATAGATGAATGGAAAAGGAAGAATGTGAACTATTGATAGTTAGACTGGCGTGACCATTGGAAGATCAACATACTAGTTGTACAAAGAATGAGTCGATCATGGAAGTTGATATACATTGTAACATATAGGAACATTAGCAGGTTCAATGAAGTGAGAAGGATGAGATGAGAATGTTGTTCTGAAGGAGGTAACTCCATTCTCTTTGTGTGGACCGATTGTTAAACCTCCCTCTTTGAATCTTCTCTGTATACTATGTGAGAGTATTGTAACGGTGTGAAGGTTGTAATTGATTGGGTGGTTGATCAGAGGTCCATGAGAGATAAGATCTATACTATATTCTTTATTACATTATTGTAATAATGTGAAGATCATATAAGGGGTTTTGTTGTTCAGTTTGTCTCCAGAATGAAACAAGATGTAATCTCTTTAAAGGATTAGTGCCTGAGTTGTATTTGTAACTGTTATGTTGCATGAATAATACAATGGCGATCTGGGATTTTTGAGTGTGGGGTTTTTTACCTAAAAGGGTTTTCCCCATGTAAATCTATGTGTTATGTTCCATATTTCATGCTTCATGTTTCTTTGTTAGAATCTATTAATGTTTGTTGTTGAAATTGAATTTACATAAGTTTCTTTCAAAAAGATTAATGTGGGAAATGAACTGTGTCTAATTCCACTTTGTGACATAGTTGTACATGTTTTTGAGGTAATCTATTGAAATTAAAGTTATCGAAGGAACTACAGATCTTAGATGCTTATCTGAGATGACAAAATTTTCCCAACAAGTGGTATAAGATCCTTCTTTTTAGTTGTTGGTTTTGGGTATTTCTCTGATGAAGATTTCTTAGTCTGTTAGGCTTGAGGAAATCTAGAGGAATCGGCTATTGTTTTGATCCTTTGGTTAGTGGAAGTCTTGTGATTTACACATACAACACGTAGCTTGAAGGATGGTGAAGGTGGAGACAATGGAGTTGGTCATGTTGAATTTTTGTGATTTGTGTCTCCTAGTTGGCAGTGGTATAACCTTAATGTATGGGGTGGATTTATTTGCTTTGTGGCTATGTAGCCATAAATATTTCATACTGGGTGTCTGGGTGAGAGTCTCCCTAGTAATATGGAGATGTGTAGGTTGTTTCTCAGCCATGGAAGAAAGTGCTTATGTTGGGTGGTGTTTCCTAGAGTTGGAACGCATTGTTTTTTGTTAACCTCGAATGCATAAAGGCTATGGAGTTAATCATTAGATGATTTGAAAGCTTCTAAAATAGCCTATCTCTTTCTTAGATGCATGTGCATACTGGTGGTTTTGGAGTTCCTGAATTGTTGTTCCTTTTTTGAGGATGTACTGTACTTGCATGTTTCTATGGTTTTGTAGGTTTTACATGGTCAAGAAATATTTTTGTTTTGTGGATCTACTAATGTGCTATTTTCTAGACTCCTGCTTCCTCAAGGTGCTACCAGATGAGATAGTTGCAGCTCTACTTGCATGCTTTGTTCATGGTGAGAGAAGATTTTTACTTGTTTTGGTGGTTGAGTCAGGGTGTCTACATGTTTGATCTCTTGTGAGACCTCTTATTGCGCAAGACATTGATGTGATTATGAGTCTTCATGTTTCATTAATTGGATCTACAGGTTGTACAATGTTGTGGGTTGTCTTTACCCCTATGTTTGTAGTGGGATAACCTAGAAGTGGATTGTCTATATCCACATGATTTGATTCAATGTTTATGTAGACTTGTAAGCTGGCCTTGTCTGTGGTCACTTGTGCATTGGTGTGGTTTCTTTGAGGTAAGAGGATGGATGACAAGTGAATTATGGAGTCCTGTAGTATGGTGAATCTCCTTACTAATGAGATCTCGGTTTAACTTGGGATAACTAGCAGTACAGTTATATGTTTGTGGACCTAAATTTTCTTTTTCAGTTTTGAAGATTGTTGGTCATGATGCTTGGAAAACTCGGTATCATTGTTCAGTGGGAGCTTCAAAAATGATTGTTAAATTTTTTTATCTTCTTTAGTTTGGAGATGTTACTAGGAGGAAATCTTTGATCTTGTTGCTACAGAAGAGTTCTCTTGCATTTGTAGGGACACTATTTGAAGATGGTTAGAATTTTGAAACCATGGAGGACTTGTGTGTTCTTTGGGTTGATGTGTTGATGGTGCTTGATAGGTGATGTTGGTTTGGAGCTCAGTTTTTTTATGTCATGGAATACTCTTGATTTTGCATTGGAGATTTGACATTGAGTTTTTCTCTTGAGACTTTCGTTTCTTCACTTGAAACATGGTATTTCCTAAGAGGGAATGAAAAGGTCATGATGTCATGTTAAGTTCCTATTTTTGTAGTTGGATCGTTGACATTGATCCTGATATATTCTTTGTGTTTTGGGTGCATTGATCATTTGCTTCATACTTCATGATGTTGTTGTGCTGCATTTAGATTTTGGCATGAGGTGATTGTTTGCAGGTGCTCATGGATAAATGGAGAATAAGGTGAGGCTGAATTTCTCTTTAGATAAGAGAAGTGTATTGAATGGTTACTCTTGTTGAATTTTCTAGCAGAAAGTTTGAGGATCCTACACCTTGATTGAACGTGAGTTAAATAAAGACCTATGAGGGGATTTCTCTTAGGTAAGTCATGGTGGCTTGTATATCTTGGAGGAACATTCTCTTTTCTTATCTCTTGGTCTTCTAAGTAGTGAAGTCAATTTGAGAGGTATTTTCCCATTATATCTTTCAGATGTGTTTTATGCTTTCTTTCATGAAATGGATCTTGAATTGTTATTTAATGGCTCTGGAGGATTCATAGTGGAAGATGGAAAGCATGGTTTATCTCCTTGAGACTTTGTGTTGTATTATTTATTGATGAGAATAGGTAGGAGATTCTTTATGGGTTGATTTCCTAACATGGTAAATGAATGGTTTGATATTCTTTGAGAGGCTTACGTTCATATGTTGTGTTTGATCTTGGAGGTTGAATAGTTGGATGTTGTTAAGCCTTTTCCCATGGGGATTTGAAGGAGATCATACTTGACACATTTGGATTTTAGAGGTGTATGTAGGAGGATGTTCTATAGGTATATATTGTGCAAAATTTCTCTCTTTGGTCTTGGTTGTATTCCTAGAAGTTTAATTTCATTTTACATTGGTTTGAGATTTGATTGGAGCTGTACTGATCACTAGCTTATGGTCATGTGTTTTCACTCATGTTTTTTCAGTCGCAACTTGGAGGTTCTTTATCTTTTTCTATGTTGGGTGTTGAAGAACTTGGAAGAAATCTGGAAGACTTTTGAGAGAAATGTTTCTTGTAGCAGTTTGTTGCAGGTTGTGCATATCATTGTGAAATTTTCCTTGTTAATAAATGGTTACATTCTCTATGTGCTGAAATTGGTAGACTTCTTATGTCATTGATATTTTAGATTTGGCATTACCTATGCAGTGGGAGTACCTGGGTGTGTTTGGTCTTCTTTGACTGGTTGGCACATGGTGCTTGTATCTGCGGTTGATGGGTTGGATGTGCTGCTGGCATGAGTTTACTAGTGTGGATACCTTTAAGGTATGGATGATTGGATGTACTAGCACTTGCTATGAGTGCTATTTTCAGTCACATAGGTTAATTAGTTGGATAGAAGCAGTCTATCTGATTGTTGTTCTAGCTAATGTTTTTATCTTTTTTTTGGAGTGATGGTAGTGTCTTGTTGTTAATATCACTTGGATCTTTTTCTTGTGTTCACTAGACTAGTGCATATTCACCTTGGCTTGTACCTTTCTTCCATAGGTGGCATGTTGGAGGATGATAGGGATTGTTGCCTGAACGGTGAACCTATTAGATGTTGTTGTAGAAGTCTTGATGGAGCATGAGATCATGTTTGAGATCTATGTGGTTTCTTGGATGACTATCATTGGTTACAATGGTGGATAGTTAGTTGTAGTTGGATACTTGATTTTGTTGTAGATTGTCTAGTAGACTGTTATCTGTGGAAACTTGTTGGTTGGGTGTCCTAAATGCTATTAAATAGGGTCTAAATTGTGTGCCAATTCGATGGGTCTTGTGGCCTATGATCTTCAGTGAGTTTGAAGTATGGAGGAAGCCAGTAAGTATTCATCAAGTGGGATATTTTTTGAATATATGCCTCAGCTTGCTGGCTTGAACCGTTGTTAAGGACTTGAAAAATTCCCTTTTAGTTCATGCCTTTACCTCATTACCACTGGGAGATTTTAGAAGAGGTGTGGTTGCATGGTTTCTCTCCTTACCGTAGGAGTTCTCTGGTTGTGTAGCAGTAGTGCGGTGGACACTGCCATACCATGGGTATCTTTGCACTAGGGAGTGGTAGTGCAGTTACTGCCATAGCATGAGAGCCTTGTGACTATTTGACGGTAGCGTGGTGATACCATCACACCACAAGAGTCTACATACAAAGGTGTGGTAGCATGGGGCAGTCCATTTAATGGTTGTGTGTTGATGCCACCATACCGTGGGTGTCTCCACGTTGGGTCACAGTTGTGCGGTGTATACCACCATACCATGAGGGATTGACACTATTGAGCGGTAGCGTGGTATACCGCCTTACCTCGGGGATCTATTTGATGATGAGTGGTGGCGTGGTAGAAGGATCCTATGGTGGTGCAATTTATTCACCGCCACACCGTAAGGGTGTTATGTCTTGGGTGTGATAGAGCGATGAGAGTTTGTATTTTTCTGGATAGACAAAGGATGTTGAATTAGCTGACCAAATGGATGTCCTATGTGGTTGTTCATGGATGAATGGAAAAGGAAGAATGTGAACCATCAATAATTAGACTGGTGCAACCATTGGAAGATCAACACACTGGTTGTACAGAGAATGAATTGATCATGGAAGTTTCTAGACATTTTAATGTATGAGAAAAGTACCAGGTTCGATGAAGTGAGAAGGATGAGATGAGAATGCTATTCTGAAGGAGGTAACTATGTTCTCTCTATGTGGATCGATTGTGAAACCTCCCTCTTTGAATCTACTCTATATATTGTGTGAGAGTATTGTAACAATGCGAAGGTTGTAATTGATTGAGAGGTTGATAAGAGGTCCATGAGAGATAAGATCTATATTGTATTTTGTATTACAGTATTGTAATAGTGTGAAGATCGTATAAAGGGTTGTGTTGTTCAATTTGTCTCCAATATGAAACAAGATGTAATCTCTGTAAAGGCTTAGTTCTTGAGTTGTATTTATAACTATTATGTTCCATGAATAATACAATGGCGATCTAGGCTTTTGGAGTGTGGGGTTTTTTACTTGAAAGGGTTTTCCCCACAAAAATTTGTGTGTTTTGTTCCATCTTTCATATTTCATGTTTATTTGTTAGAATCTTTTAATGTTTGTTGTTGAAATTGAATTTACATAAGATACTCTCAAAAGGATTAATTTACGAAATGAACTATGTTTGATTCCGCTTTGTGACATAGTTGTACGTGTTTTAGAGTTAATCTATTTAAATTAAAGTTACTAAAGGTGTTGTGCCTATAGCACACACACATCGTTCGGAATGGGAACCCTCTTTCTTCTTTCAACTTGTCGGGTCCTTTTTTGCTTCAACTCATTTTGTGTGCCCTGTTTTGAGGTCTCTGATGGTCAACACATTCTTAAAAGTCCCATTCTAGGGTTGACCTAATTTTTCCCCTGTGAAATTTTGCTAAGTCCTGGGCCCTTTTGGGTTTCCCTTGTCAAATTTCTTTTCTAACGTCTGTGGCTCCTTTTGGGCCCAAACCCTCGGGTTTTCCCTCCCAGGTTTCCGTTCTGGCTCTGTCGTTCTGAATGATGGTCACCTTGCATCTTTTCGGCCTACCCGGCCTGACCTGATGGGATTCCCCGCCTGAGTTTCTCTTTGAACTTTGTCATTCCAAATGGCAGTCGCACTGCATCTTTCTGGACCCCGGACCCTAGAGCTCCCATCGCCGTTTTCATTTCACTTGGTAGATTTTTCGAATGGCCATTTCTTCTCATCTTTCCAAACCCCAGACCCCGGTGCTCCCACCACCGTTCTGGAATTTGAACCCAGCTACCATCGCTACCACCATACTAGGAATTTAAGTGTTGCACTAATTGCATTTTGGGCTATATAAACAAGTGTGCAACTATCATTTTCACATGACAAAAGCAATTTGAAAGCCCAACACCACTCGAGCAATTTCCACCTGTGTGCCCAAGCCCCTGCTTCGTTGTTCCACGCAAGTTCAACAACAGTCTTCTTCGGGATCTTGAGGTATGTTCGTTGTCCGCGTGCTTCATCATCTCTTCCTCAAAGTCACAGTTTTAATTAAACCAAAACTTGAAATGAGCTCAAAATCTGGTAGAGTAGCACCATGACCTAGAAAACCATGTCTTTAAATTTAAAAAATCAATCGTTTTGATTACCAAATCAGAAATTGGAACTTAAACTCCCCATCGCTGCTCTTCAGAATAGGCGACTGTGCCTCTCAGGCCTAGGCCTTCCCGTAACTATCGGCGAAAACATAGCAAAAGACAACACCTCGTGCCCAAACTCCTTCTGGGTCCCGACCTCTAAATTTTCCCTCCCAGGGTTTCATCTGCATTTTTCCATTCTGAACAGTGGCTGTGCACCATCTTTCCGACCCTTAGACCCTGAGCCTCCAAAATTTGTTGCAAAAGTTGCAAAGAATTGAACTTCAAAGGTTGTCTTCGGGCCCCAACATCTGGACTTTCATCCCCGAAATGTCATTTTGGCTTTGCCATTCCAAATGGCTGCCAGTTTTTGTCTTCCTTGCTCTCAGGCCTCGGTCGCCCCTTCGCCATGCAAATTCTAAATAGAAACAAAATGTCCAAACATTTTTCATACTCCGTCCCCATAATTTCATCCTTGTTTTGCTGTCCTCAAGCCCAAGCCTAACCATCTTTCTGGTTGCCAGGCCCCGACCTTTGGTTCACTGTTCATCTTTTCCTAACTAATGAGTCTGCCTCCGGGGATAACCCTTCAGACTTCTATCCCCAAATTTCCATTTGTATTTCACTGTTTTGCATATTTTTCTCGTGACAACTTTCCCACTCCGACAACTTGGATTCTGGAGCCCAACTCCCAGAGTGTCATCTTCCTTGCATTGTTTCGAATGACCTTCCTGTTGCTGAAGCCTGAATGCATAAATGGTGACTCAGATGGACTCCAAATCAAAAATGGACTTCGACCCACTTGCTAAAAATGAGCCTTCTTTCACACCAACCCTTTAGTGATCAAATCCAAGACCAAGAAAATCTTTGGGAGTGCCTTTCCTTGTTTTCCTTTCCAAACGCTAGTTTGCTAGGGGAAGTTCGGCCCTTCGGGCCCGGGTCATCCTTTTTCCTCCGATACTATTATGATCAAGTGTTGGACTTTTCTAAAATGATGATTATGGATCTAATCTTGATTTGTAGGGATTTTTATGAAGTTGCATCCACATTTTTGATGTTGCTAAATCCTATCTCTTTGTGTAGGATTTATGGAATCCCATGCAGAAGCCTCTAGTGCTGCCAAGGAAAATGAAAAATGAATTGCCAAGGCACCTTGAGGCAAGGAGGATAAAGATCTAATGAGGTACAAGTTCCAGGGAGTGCCATTGCACTCTAGAGTTACCACTCTTTGGAGAGACGTCATAGATACCAATATCGGGCATGTTTATATCGATGAGTTTACACAGAGGGTCAGAGTGGACCCAAAAATAGAAAATATAAAGTTAATCAGAACCACTAAACTTGCCAAGGCTGTAGGCTTCCCGACATCTTTGGTGGCCATCAAATTGGTAGTGGTATGCTGGGAAGCATATCAGCCTGAAACCAAAACCATAGTGGATAGAGATGGAAACATCCTTGTCGATATGTCCCCTCTTGGGGTAGCTACAACTTTCCACATCCCTGCCTTTGAAAGCATGGAGACCCCGACCATATAAGAATGCAAGGCATTATGGGATCAAGATCCTATGAGATGCAACAAACTGATTAATTAGTACTGGTTGAAGGACAAGTGGGCCAGTGCTAGAAATGTCCCTCAAGAGCTCTTTTATAGTGATTTCTTCAAGGATTACCACGACCCTATCACCCTACTGAGCAAAGTAATGGGCCTTCCTACTGTGGCCTTCTTCCAAGAATGGATGTTATATTTTGTGGAGAAAATTCTCTGCGGTGATGACACTACCCTCTATTGGGGAGAAATAATCAGCAATTGCTTTCACGAGCAATTTATTAGTGTGAAGAAGACCTATAAGTTCTACATAACATCCTACTTAGTCTATTCACTTTCCAATCAGCGAAATTATAATGGATTGACTGTAGTTCCCAGTGAGGCATTAGGAAGGGAGCTTAAGCCTTATGAAAAATATCCACAATTGCAGTACAAAAACTTCAAGAGGGACTATTGTAGGGTGAACAACACATTCATTGCTTACATCATTCAGTCTCTAGGAGGTGACTTTGAGAGGAGAATCTCCCATAGTGCTAGGGCCCTTCTTAGGAACTACACCTTCCTATATATATAATTCCCTAAGTTCACTTACATTCGCGCCCAAGGATTCACAAAAAGGCAGAACAAGATGCCTCGGTACCCCAATGACCGGATCATACTATTGGAGTTGACTTGGCAGCTACGACACATTTACAATGTTCTGAGCAACAAACATCTAGTAGGGACACCTTATCTTATCAGTCTTGGCCAAGGGATGTACAAAATTCACACCTCCCAATGTGCAGGTAATTCAGAGAAAGAGTTGGCCAAATACCACTTCAGGTAGCATACAACTAGCCCACGAATGGACCCATACAGACATATCAGAAAGGCACTGGGATCTAAGTATGCATACCTCCACCATGTTGAGGATTTTTGGGCCAACTACAAAGATGATCTTGAACTACAGTTATGACACTATATGCACATGACTGCCCACTATGTGCGAACAATGAACCTATGTCCGATATTGGATTAGCTTAAAGAAGATGAGAGCATAGTGATCGATTTGATATATAGTCCCATCACCAATATGTCATCACCTTTAATTGATTGGGATGAGCAAGAGGTAAATGACCTCGACATACTCACCAAGCCCATGGAGGCTTGAAAAAAGGCGTGGATCAACCAACAGGTGGCCTGACTAAAACAATAGGTAGTCACCTTAATGTTCAAGGGACTCTAAAGTGAGCCAAGTGGCTCTGGTGGTGGGATGGCTACTACTATAACTGGGGAAACATCCAAATCCCCACCATTTGTAAAATCTAAGAAGAGAAAATAATTTAGTGAGCAATTTCCTTACCCAAAGGTTTATGCGCAAAAGGCTTCAAAGCGCGAGCCTCAGAAAAAGCAAAGAAGAACAGTTGAGGTTGCAGATATTTCTGTAATACCTAAAGATCCACTCCTCGAGGGAAAGGAGGTAGAGGCTAACCCACCAGGGTCCCAACCTACTGAAATTTATGTTGCTATTACCACCATCCCCCCCACTTCACTTGCAATAGTTCCTTCCTCTCCGCCTATAATGGACATGTTTGTCCACCTAACCTCCACTCCTCCGATTGTGCAGGTCATATCAGTAGATTCATCTTCCACTACAACCTCGACCATCTCATCATCCTCCATGTCTCCTTCCATTTCACTCGCTTCATCTACTATTGCAATGCCTACCCTCACTCTCCCTGAGTCCTTTGTTAAGTACATGAAAAACGTACTATCTGAGCTTTTGGGAATGCTTGCAAATCCCATGGTGCAAGCTGCAATCACCTAGGTAATGGTTAATGCCCTACCTCTCCCTCCTCCTATGAAACCACCTAAAATGGATGCTACAATGCAAATATTAGATTAGCGGGAGTGATGGAAGCTGGAGGCAGCCGAAAGGCCCGAAGATGAAGAGTTTGAATATCATCAGCATCTGATGTTCAAGCATCAGGTTATCGATGAGGTGGCATATGAATCTTCCAGTGAGAGCAGCGAGGAGCTTGATACAAAATTAATCAAGGAAATGGCTGATCCAGAGCTTGACATAGAGTGGAAAAAGTAGCTCAAGGAGATCGAAGACCAAGAGGTCGAAGGACAACCTATGATTGAAAAAATTGTTGCTCCAGAGACTGAGGCCAATAGGTCTCCAATGAAAAGACATGATTGAACCCCATAGCATAACGATGAAGCATCGCTCCATGAAGATGAATAGGAGGATAAGCCCAAGGAGTATGAATATGATCAAGATAAAGAGGAGGAGGATGCCGAAAGGGAAGAACCCTTTGATAGGCAATTTCTCACCAAATCTCTTACAAAGCATATAATGCTTGTGCCAGATTCTAACAAGGAAAAGGAGGATGCAAGGGTTGAGTGGGAGGCCCTTAATGTCAAATCCATTGAGTTTAGGGTGGAGGAAAACAAGGATCAACGTGAATCACCTAAGGCAAGACCTCCAATACCCAACTAGCTAGAGAATCAGCTTAGACAAAAGACTCTTGCCCTAAAGGATCCTAAAGTGAGGCTAGAGGCAATACTGGCCAAAGCACACATAAGTACCAAGAAGGAGAAGAAGCCAAAAATTGGATTGAAGGTAACCATGGATGCCTTAGGATCTCAGGCAGTGCAAATAGCTATGCCAGTGGTTGAAGAACAAGGAATAACCTACAACATCTCCACCATTGACCTAGGAGTGGCACTAGGGAGCAGAAGGTCGACCACCTCCAAGAATCAGTCGCCATGGTGGTACACCTTATCTATGGAAATACTTTCAAAGGAAGGAATCAAGGCATAGGTGGCTGATTTAACCACCTACATTGAACAATGGTCATCTCGGGATGAACTACGTACCGCATCATGAACCCTACTACAATTGTTGTCCGAAGAGAAAATTAACAAGCTGGTTCTGACAGGTCTTGCATGTTGGGAACACGGGCATCAACTTGGTTCTCAAAGCAACAAAAAAGTTCTTGGAGGTGCAAATGTCTCTTGAGGGCATGAGGTGAATCTGTGAGGAGTTCCCAACGAATTACAGAGTCGCCTACCCAAAGATCAAACCTATCCTTGCGTTGTCGAGTGAGGTTTGGGAGAAGAACCTTGCCTTCAAGGATGATGATCACTAGTTAGTGGATGTGTGGAAATGAGATTTTGATCATTGAAAGGGAAGGCTGGAGCAGATCCTGAAACGAGTAGTTCCGGATATCGAATGGGCCAAGGAGGCAAGGGGAGATTGTGCCGGGTATCTCAAGCTGATGAGAGGGTATGAACTACTTGCTATTGAGGTCAATCTAGAGAGCATAAAGCGTCATTTCCTAAAGAGGATAGAGGATGGGATGTCACCCAAGATTACCATAGACTTTATGAGCTTTGCTACCCGAGCCTTTGCCCGGTTTGAATTGGTCAAGGACAATGCTACCAAGTATGACAAAGACTGGGAAAAGCTCATTAACAACTCCAAGGAATGGAGTTAACAACTCCAAGGAATGGAGTTACTAGGTGCTATGGTCTGACATCATGGAGGTCGACAAGCTTCAAATGATGATCTTGAGATTCATGGAGTATATAGATTTGAAGAAGCTTGAGGGAAACCCTATCATTGATGAAGATTTTCTAAAAGAGTAGTTGCAGCAAAGGGAAATCAACAAAAAGACAAAAGTGCTACAGTGCTACCACTAGAAGACAAAATAGGGAAAAGAACAAAAGATGTATTTTAAAATGTGATATATTTGGGGGTAGGTGAAACCCTAGTGTAAAGTGAATCTTGGCCATTCATTTTGTGTTTTGGGAACTATAAATAGGGGTCTCCTCCTCTCATTTTAAGAGAGTTGAGTTATTGTAAAGGCATGCTGCAAAATTTTTAATAGAAATACATCGACTTGGTGCATTTTTGGATTTCTTCTTATGTTGCATGATTCTTCTCCAATAAGTTAAAAATTCCATTACATTTGCTTTGTTGTTATAGTTTCCTTTTAGTTAGCCTTGTTAGATTTAGTAATGTTGTCTTTGGTTGTGAGGATTGTTGTTGTGTGTATGCTTTTATTTTCCATACTTTTAGTCATTTGTTGCTAGTAGGTGACCGTGTAAAGTTATTCTAGATCATGATCTTATAGCTTCTCTCTAAACTTTATCTTTATTCACATCTATATGGTGAATGAATTATGAATATTTGTAGTCCTTAGAAGATAGCATAGATTTCATGATACTGTGAAACTTCTAGTTAAGTGAAATTTTGTTTAAGAAAATTTTCCACAATAGGAACCTCCATGATCACTATTCATTGATAGTTGTAGGTCCGGGAACCTCCTCTCTTCCCTATCCCTTTTTCCTTTTTTTAGAAATAACCTATGCTAAGGTTCATGGAACATTGTAAAGCCAAATTCAATGAAAGATGGAGTTCACGATTGTTGTTTGAACCTACAACAAAGTGCAGTAATTTACTATCCAAATAACTCCATTCGTAGATCCAATTCTCCTACAACTTTGACTCATGTAAGACCGCCTTGTGATTCTAGAAAATCACATCATAAATCAACTAATATATTCCAAGCATCATCATGACCTAACATCCGAGAGAGCTTGGGATAGTGTTCTGCAATTTGATTGTGGAAGATTGTCTTTCAAGAGAGGTAATGCACCTATGCATTTCCTATGTTGAGAAGTGCATACAAACACCATCAATAGAACTGGTGCTAGAAGGAGGGAATTTTGAAAACATAGCTGGATCGAATTGTGTCATTCTCCCCTAAGAGATTGCATCGAGTCTTGAGATCTACGCCGAATAAAGGGGAATATCAAGAATTACAGCTCCCTGTCTGAGCTAAAAGAGCTAAACGAAGGGAACCATCCATCACCAATTCACCAAACCAGCCAACTTCTCTTCCACCTCTACCTTCTACATTACCATTGGTAGATTCACCTTCCACTCATCTATTCCAAACAACCTTCTAGGCTGCCACTCCATCTGAGTTGAACTCTATCTTTCAACCGAACATAGTATCAAGCCCTACTATTGTCCCTACACAGTTTTCACTCTATATGGCACAAATGCCTCTACCACCTCCTCCGATGGAATGGCTGTGAATTAACCCATCTCCTTTGGAATTCAATCTCTATCATGACATGCCAAAGAACCCTGAAAGTTTCTACACGAAATTCAATGCCCATGACCTGTAGAGGACAGATGAGGAGCATGTAAGGATTTTTGAAATTGCTCTGAAAACTGTGCAGATTATTTATGAGGATGTGGCTTGCAGGCTCTTCCCCTACTCTCTCAAAGAGGAGACATTTTTTTGGAAAGATCAACTTTGTTCACAAGTTTATCATAGGCTTCACAGACATTGTCAAGCCACTTAATGCCATATTGAAGCAAGATGCCAAGGTTGAGTGGAATCCGAAAGTAAAATAGGCTTTTGAAGAAATTAGGAAAGAAATCATTGACACGCTTGTGCTAGTCAGCCCCAACTACCTGAATCCCTTCTATGTATATTCATTTGCTTCATAGCATTCATGTGCTAGTATCTTGACGCATAAAGATGACGAGGGGAGCGAACATCCGATCGCTTTCATGACCGCACCCTTGAAAGATGCCAAACTCTACTACCACAATGTTGAAAAACATAATTTTTCCCTTATTAAAGGGGTAAAGAAATTTAGATACTATATCTTGCATAATAAGGTGTTTTCCATAGTTCTTGACTCAGCAATAAAGACATTGCTCATGCAGAATGAGCTAGGGGAGTGAAGGGAAAAATCGATTGCATTGCTGCAAGAGTATGATATGGAAATCCAACCAATGAGGCTAGTGAGACAACAAAGCACTTATCAAAACAATGGTAGAAGTGGTTATTGAGCTTGGGCCCGAACTCACAGTGTAGCAGTACCAACTGGAAGATGTCTCTCTAGGGGAATGGTACGATGACATAGTATATTACCTGTTGAATCATAAATGTCTGCCTCATCTGCAGGGAGTCCAAAGGTGAGCCCTCAGATTGAAAAGTAATGGTTACATGTTGTAGGGGGCCATCTTATATAAGAGAAACCATGAAGGTATTTACCTAAGATGCCTTGGTTAAGAGGAAGTTGATCGGGTCCTCAAGGAATTTCATGATAGGTTTGGAACTAGCCACGATTTTGGCCTATCTATTGTGCATCAAATATTGAGGACTGGGTACTATTGGCCAACAATTTTCAAGGAAGCCCATAATCATGTTCATGCCTACCAGGTGTGCTAGACTACAACTGCCCGAGAGAAGAATGTCGCTATCTTGTTGCAACCTGTTCTGGAGGTAAGACCGTTTGCGCAATGGGGTCTCGACTTCATCGGTCTAGTAAGCCCTCCATCATCTGCTAGACACAGGTACATTCTAACCACCTCTGATTAATGTACTAGATGGATGGAAGTAGTTGCATGTAGGAAATGTACCACTGAAGTTGTTACTAATTTCCTAGAAAGTTTCATTTTAAACTGCTTTGGCTGTCCTTATGCTTTAGTATACAATAATGGCCTCGTGTTTGCTTCATTGAAATTTGTGGGTTGGGCATTCAATTATGGTATCGCCCTAAAGTTTTCCTCCAATTACTATCCTCAAGGAAATGACCTTGTTGAATCCACCAATAAGAACCTAATCACCATAATCAGAAAACTGCTTGATAGGAATCCTAAGGACTGGCATACCCAGCTCTTTTTTTCCCTTTCAGCAGACCGTACCTATCACAAGGCTACCCTCGGGGATTCCCCATATCACCTGGTTTATGGCTTGGAGCCTATCTTTCCCATTCATCTGAAGATCCCTACCCTCTGGTTCATTAACGATTTTTATGAAGGAGGGGACCGCAAAGAAGCTCGCCTCGCTGAGTTGTTGCATCTGGAAGAAATACAAGATCATGCAATAGAAAATTTTTCCAAACATCAAGGTGTTGTCAAAAGATGGTTCGATTTCCAGGCCAAAATTAAGGCCTTTTGCATTTCACATTTGGTCATTTATTGGGACAAGGCCCACGAAAAGAAGGGGGGACATAAAAATTCAACTAGCTTTGGCTTGGTCCCTTTCAGATTGCTGAAATCCTTGGTGATAATATTTTTCACTTAAAGACCTTAACTAGTGAAGATGTCCCATTACCTATCAATGGGTAGCACCTTAAGCATTACTTCCAAGCTTGAGCTCATTCAGAGTTGTTGCTATAAATACTTGTACATAGGTTAGGTTAGGTTTTCTCACTTCATTGTCTTGTTTTGTTCTGCTTTTCTCGTCTCCTAGTTATTTTGTCTTTATTTTGAAGCTCAATTCTCCTCATTCCACTATGGTGGCCATGCTTTGATTAACTAATGGTTGGCCTTGCTACCCGCTTGTGTTTGTTCTCTAGATAAGCATTCATTCCCTATTGAAAATTGTTGAAAGCCCCAAAGCCATTTTTTCCCTGGTTGAACTTCGAACTAACCTAGGATAGTGTCACATTTGAATTTCTTGCATTTATCATGGACCGCACAGTAACACACTTTTAAAGTTTCCAAAGAATGGTATGGTGATTACTGAGAGGGCTGGATAAGTGAAAAATCTAAAGTTTTCTCTAGTGACCCCTATGATTCCCAAGCCCATAGTGAGCTTCATTGCCTACATGGTTGAATAGAAAGAAAAGAAAAGTATCGCAAAGAAAATATC
The DNA here is from genome assembly GCA_007115665.2 of Sequoiadendron giganteum. Taxonomy (NCBI): domain Eukaryota; kingdom Viridiplantae; phylum Streptophyta; class Pinopsida; order Cupressales; family Cupressaceae; genus Sequoiadendron; species Sequoiadendron giganteum. The sequence goes on along the minus strand of CM021110.1, from coordinate 302,623,425 downwards.
CAATGAAAAGAATAGAAAATGAAAATAAACAACCGCATGGGTGTGCGAATATCTCTACCAGGGCTATGGATTCCTAGTTGGCAGTAGAGCTATGTTTGTGGGGTCACAAAGACAACTCCGCCAGGGCTATGGACGCCTGACTGGTAGTGGAGCGATGTCTGGGTTACTTTTGGGGTTTGACAAACTACGTAGGTTGTCCCTCTCGATCAGTGGTTTCTCATGCTATCTCCAAGGAAAGGAAATGAACTCACCATGCACACACTTCCATGACAGTATCGTAGCTTGGTTCAAACTCACCTTACTTAACTTGTTCATAGTTCAACCCTAGAAATTGGCTTTTGGTCAGTGAAACCAAAGATCATGGGTTCAGAATGAATATTTATCTTTACAATGCTGAGAGCGTTCTCTCAATGGAGTCACCATTTGTTGTGCCTATAGCACACACACCCCATTTGAAACAGGGACCCTCTTTATTCTTTTGACCTGTTGGGTCCTTTTTTGCTTCACCTTGTTTTGCTTGCCCTATTTTCAAGTCTCTGATGGTCAACACATTCTTAAAACTCCCATTTTAGGGTTGACCTAATTTTGCCCCTATGAAATTTTGCTAAGTCTTGGGCCCTTTCGGGTTTCCCTTGTTAGATTTATTTTCTGATGTTCATTACTCCTTCTGGGCCCAGACCCTCGGGTTTCTCCTCATGAGTTTTCATTCTAGCTCCACCATTCTGAATGACGGTCACATTGTGTCTTTCTGGCCTATCGGGATTCCCCTCTCGGGTTTCTCTTTGAACATTTCTATTCCAAATGGTGGTCACGCTACATCTTTCCAAACCTTAGACCCCAGAGCTCCTGTCACCGTTTGCATTTCACTTGGTAGATTGTTCGAACAGCCATCCATCTGCATCTTTCCAGAGCCCGGATCCCAGTCCTCTCGCCGCCATTTCGGAATTTGAACCCAACTACCATGGATTCCACCATACCAAGCATTTAAGTGCTGCATTAATGGAATTTTGGGCTATATAAAAACTTTTCCAACTGTCATTTTCACATGACAGAAGCAATTCAAAAGCCCAATGCTGCCTCTGCGCCTGAGCCCCTGCTTTGTCATTCTAAGCGAGTTCAACATCAGTCTTCTTTGGGATCTCGAAGTATGTTTGTCATCCGTATGCTTCATCATCTCTTCCTCAAAGTCACAATTTTAAATAAGTAAAAACTTGAAATGAGGTCAAAATCCAGTAGAGTAGCACCATGACCTAGAAACCCATGTCTTAAAATTTACAAAATCAATCGTTTCGAGGACCAAATCGGAAATCGGAACTTAAACTCCCTATCACTGTTCTTTGGAACAAGTGACCGTGCCTGTCGGGCCCGTGCCTTCCCGTGAATGTCAGAGAAAATGCACTAAAAGACAACACCTCGTGCCTAAACTCTTTCTAGGACTTGACCTCCAAATTTCCCCTCTTGGGATTTCGTTCACGTTTCACCATTCCGAATGGCAGTTGCACACTATCTTTCCGACCCTTGGACCCCAAGCCTCCAAAATCCATTGTAAAAGTTGCAAAGAATTGAACTTCAAAGGTTGTGTTCGGGACCCGACATTAGGACTTCCGTCCCTGAAATGTCATTTTGGCTTCACTGTTCGAAACGGCCACCAGGCTCCATCTTCTCGGCTCCCGGGCCTCGGTCGCCCCTTTTCCACGTAAAGTCTAAATATAAACGAAACGTCCAAGCGTTGTTCAGACTCTGAACTATGGAATTTCATCCCTATTCCGCTATCGTGAATGGCCAAGCCTAACCATCTTTCTGGCTGCCAGGCCCTGACCTTTGGTTCACTGTCGAGCTTTCCCTAACTAATGATTTTGCCTCCAAGGATAACCCTTCAGACTTCCATCCCCGGATTGTCGTCCATATTTTTCCATTTTTCATGGTTGTCCTATGACAGCTTCCCAACCCCGACAACCCAGATTCCAGAGCCCAACTCCCAAAGTGTCATCTTCCCGAAGTTGTTCCAAACAACCTTCTTGCAACTGAAGCCCAATTGCCTAAATGGTGACTCAAATGGACTCCAAATCGAAAATGGACTTCAACCCAATTGCTAAAAATGAGCCTTCTTTTAGACCAACGCTTTAGTGATCAAATCCAAGATTGAGAAAACCTTTGGTAGTGCCTTGTCATGTTTTCCCTTCCAAATGACATTCTGCCAAGGGAAGTTGGGCCCTTTGGGCCCGAGTCATCCGTTTGCCTCCCAGAACTATTGTGATCAAGTGTTGGACTTTTCTAAAATGATGTTTATGGATCTAACCTTGATTTGTAGGGATTTGTCCAAAGCTGCATCCACATGTTTGATGTTGCTAACTCTCATCTCTTCGTAAAGGATTTATGGAATCCGTTGTAGAAGCCTCTGGTGCCACCAAGGAAAAAGGAAAAGGAATTTCCAAGGCACCCCGAGGCAAGGAGGATAAGGATCAAATGACGTACAAGTTCGAGGGAGTGCCATTGCACTCAAGAGTCACCACTCTTTGGAGAGATGTCATAGATACCAATATCGGGCATGTCGATATTGATAAGTTTACATGAAGGGTTAAAGTGGACTCAAAAATAGAAAATGCAAAGTTAATCAGAAGAAGCGGACTTGCCAAGGCTGCAGGCTTCCCGCCATCTTTGGTGGCCCCTGAATTGGTAATGGCATGCTAGGAAGCATATCAACCTAAAACCAGAACTATAGTGGACAAAAATGGAAACATCCTTGTAGATATGTCCCCTCTTGGGGTAACTACAACTTTTGACATCCCCACCTTTGAAAGAATGGAGACCACGACCATAGAAGAATGCAAGGAATTATGGGATCAAGATCCTATGAGATGCAAGAAACTGATTAATCAGTATTGGTTGAAGGACAAGTGGGCCAGTGCTGGAAAAGTCCCTCAGGAGCTCTTTCACAATGATTTCTTCGAGGATTACCATGACCTCATCACTCTAATAAGCAGAGTAAAGGGCCTTCCTACTACAGCCTTCTTCCAAGAATGGATGTTATATTTTGTGGAGAAAATTCTTCATGGTGACGACACTACCTTCTATTGGGGAGAAATAATCAGCAATTACTTTCATTAGCAATTTATCAATATGAAGAAGACCTATAAGTTCTACTTGACATCCTACCTAGTCTATTCACTCGCCAATCGGCAAAATTATAATGGATTGACTGTAGTGCCCAATGATGCGTTAGGAAGGGAGCTTAATCCTTACGTCAAATATCCACAATTGCGGTACATAAACTTTAGGAGGGACTATTTTAGGGTGAACGATGCATTCATTGCTTACATCATTCAGTCTCTTGGAGGTGACTTTGAGAGGATAATCTCCCATAGTGCCAGGGCCCTTCTTAGGAACTATGCCTTCCTATATATACAATTCCCTAATTTCACTTACATTTGTGCCCAAGGCTTGATGAAAAGGCCGAACAAGCTGCCCCGATACCCCAATGACCAGATCATACTATTGGGGCTGACTTGGTAGCTGTGGAACATTCACAATGTTTTGAGAAAAAAATATATGGTACAGACACCTTATCCTATCGGGCTTGGCCAGGGGATGTACATAATTCACACCTCCCAATGTGTAGGTAATTCAGAGAAAGAGCTGGCTGAATAACACTTCAGGCAACATACAACTAGGTCATGAATGGACCCATATGGACATATCAAAAAGGAATTGGGATTTGAGTATGCCCACCTCCACCATGTTGAGGATTTCATGGCCAACTGCAAAGATGATCTTGAAGTGTAGTTACGACACTATATGTGCATGACTGCCCACTATGTACGATGAGTGAACCTATGTCTGGTTCTAGATCAGCTTGAAGAGGATGAGAGCACAGTGATCAATCTGAGATATAGTGCCATTGTCAATATGTCATTTCCTTTAATTGATTGGGATGAGCAAGAGATTAATGACCTCAAAATACTCACCAAGCCTGTAGAGGCTCAAACAAAGGCGTGGATCAACCAATAGGTGGCTCGACTGAAACAATAGGGAGTCACCTTAATGTTCAAGGGACTCGAAAGTGAGCCAAGTGGCTACTGCTACAACTGGGGAAACATCCAAATCACCACCATCTATCAAATCTAAGAATAGAAAATAAGTTAGTGAGAAGTTGCCTAACCCAAATGTTTATGCTTGAAAGGCTTTAGAGGGCGAGCCTCCAAAAAAGAAAAGAATAACAATCGGGGTTGCAGAGATTCCTGTAATACTTGAAGATCCACTCCTCAAGGGCAAGGAGGTAGAGGTTGACCCACCAGGGTCCTCACCTGCTTCATCTGCTGCAATTGTTGCTGTTATTACCACCATCCCCCCACTTCACTTGCAATAGCTACTTCCTCTCCGCCTATGGTGGACATCTCTATCCACCTTGCCTCCACTCCCCCGATCGTGTAGCTCGTATTAGTAGATTCATCTTCTGCTACAACGTCGCCCATCTCGTCATCCTCCATGTCTCCTTCCCTTCCACTTGCTTCATCTACTGTTGCGATGTCCTCCCTCACTCTCCCCGAGTCCTTTGTTAAGTACATGCAAAACGTACCATCTGAGCTTTCAGGAATGCTTGCAAATACCATGGTGCAAGTTGCAATCACCTAGGTGATGGTTAATGCCCCAAATATCCCTCCTCCTACTGAACCACCTAAAATGGAGGCTACAATGCAAATATTAGATGAGCTTAAATGACAAAAGCTAGAGGCAGCCAAGAGACCTGAAGATGAAGAGTTTGAATATCATGAGCATTCGATGTCGACCATTGGGTTATCAATGAGGTGGAATATGAATCTTCCAGTGAGAGAAGGAAGGAGCTTGATACAAATTTAATTAGGGAAATGGTTGATCCAAAGCTTGATGCGGAGTGGAACAAGAAACTCAAGGAGATTGAAGACCAAGAGGCTGAAGGACAACCTATGATTGAAAAAATTGCTACTCCAGAGACTGAGGCCAGCAGGTCTCCAATGAAACAACATGATTGAACCCCGAAGCATGATGAGGAAGCATCCCTCCATGAAGATGAATAGGAGGATAAGCTAAAGGAGTATGAATATGATCAAGATAAAGAGGAGGAGAATGCCACAAGGGAAAACCACTCTGACGGGAAATTGCTTACCAAATCTCCTGCCAAGCGTATAATGCTCATACAAGATTCCGACGAGGAAATGAAGGATGCATGGGTTGAGAGGGAGGCCCTTAATGTCAAATCCATTGAGCTTAGGTTGGGCGACAGCAAGGATCAACGTGAATCACCCAAGGTAGGACCTCCAATACCCGACTGGCTAGAGAATTAGCTTAGAAAAAAGACTCCCACCCTAAAGGATCCTGAAGTGAGGCAAGAGGCAATATTGGCCAGAGAAAAGATAAGTACCAAGAAGGAGAAGAAGCCAAAAATTAGATCAAAGATAACCATGGATGCGTCAGGATCTAAGGTAGTACAAATAGCTATGCTAGTGGTTGGAGAACAAGGAATAACCTACAACATCTCCACCATTAACCTAGGAGTGGCCACTAGGGAGAAGAAGGTTGAGCACCTCCAAGAATCAATCACCATGGTGGTACACCTTATCCAACAAGATAAGGTTTCAAAGGAATAACTCAAGGAATAGGTGGTTGATTTAACAACCTACATTTAGCAATGGTCATCCCTGGATGAACTACCTACCACGTCATCAGCCCCACCATAGTTGTAAGGATTGAGGAACTTGGATAAGACCATGAAAAATTGGTTCTAGGAGGTCTTGGACATTGAAAACATGGGCATCAACTTGGCTACCCGAGCAACAAATAGGTTCCTAGAGGTGAAAACGTCTCTTGAGGGCATGAGGCGAATCTGCGAGGAGTTCTTGAAGAAGAACTGAGTCAGCTACCCAAAGATCGAAGCTATCCTCAAGCAGTCAAGTGAGGTTTGGGAGAACGACCTTGTCTTCAAGGATGATGACCACGGGTTAGTGGATGTGTCAAAACAATATTTTGATCACCGAAAGGGAAGGCTAAAGCAGATCTTGGAACGAATAGCTCCAGATAACGAATGGGCCAATGAGGCCAGGGGAGATTGTGCTAGGTACCTCAAGCTGATGATGGGGTATGAACTGCCTGCTGTTGAGGTCAATCTAGAGAGCATAAAGCCTCATTTCCTAAAGAGGATGGAGGATGGGATGTCACCCAAGATTGCCACAGACTTTATGAGCTTCGCTGCTCGATCCTTTGCCCGGTCCGAATTGGTAAAGGACAACACTGCCAAGTATGACAAAGATAGGGAAAAGCTCATTAACAACTCCAAGGAATGGTATTACTAGGTGCTAAGGTCTAACATCATGGAGGTCGACAAGCTTTAGTCGATGATCTTGAGATTCATGGAGTATGCGGCTTTGAAGAAGCTTGAGGGCAACCCTATCATTGATGAAGAGTTTCTGAAAGAGTAGCTGCAGCAAAGGGCAATCAACTAAAAGACAAAACCACTACAATGCTACCACTAGAAGACAAAACAAGGAAAAGGACAAAAAATGTATTTTAAAATGTGATATATTTGGGGGTAGGTGAAAGCCTAGTTTAAACTTAATTTTGGCCATTCATTTTGTGTTTTGGAAACTATAAATAGGGGTATCCTCCTCTCATTTTAAGAGAGTTGAGTTGTTGTAAAGGCATGCTACATAAATTTTAATAGAAATACATTGACTTGGTACATTTCTGGATTTCTTCTCATGTTGCATGATTCTTCTCCAATAATTTAAATATTCCATTAGATTTTCTTTGATGTTCTAGTTTCCTTTTAGTTAGCCTTGGTAGATTTAGTAATGCTGTCTTTGGTTGTGAAGATTCTTGTTGTGTGTATTCTTTTCTTGTCCATACTTTTAGTCATTTGCTACTGGTAGGTGACCGTGTAAATTTAGTTTGGACCATGATCTTATAGCTGCTCTTTAAACTATCTTTATTCACATCTATATGGCGAATGAATGATGAATATCTCCAGTCCTTAGAAGATAGCATAGATTTCATGATACTATGAAACTTCTGGTTAAGTGAAATTTTGTTTAAGAAGAATGTCCACAAAAGGAACCTCCATGATCATTGTTCACCAGCAGGTGTAGGTCCAGGAACCTCCTCTCTTCCCTGCCCCTTTTCCCTTTTTTTATAAATAACCTATGCTAAAGTTCATGGTACATGGTAAAGCCAAATCCAACAAAAGATGGAGTTCACGACTATTGTTTGAACCTACAACAAAGTACAGTAATTTCCTATCCAAAGAACTTCGTTTGTAGATCCAATTCTCCTACGGCTATGAATCATGTAAGACTGCTTTGTGATTCCAGCAAATCACATCATAAATCAATTGATATATTCCAAGCATTGTCATGACCTAACATTTGAGAGAGCTTGGGATAGTGTTTTGCAATTTGATTGTGGAATATTGTCTTTCAAGAGAGGTAATGCACCTACACATTTCCTATGTTGGGAACTGCATAAAAACACCATCAACAAAAGGCACTATAGATCTTAGATGCTTATCTGAGATGACAAAAATTTTCCAACAACCATATTTATTAAATTTCCTACATCCCTTTCTACTCTTTCCTGTATCAAGAGCTCCCTGTGTATCAACTTTATCCTCTAGTGCATTATTTTCAGATTCTAACAAACACAATCTCCTAGACCTCTAAACTGGCCTAACAGACACTCCAGACTTACTCATCCTTCCAACAATGAGAACTAGAAGACACTCCCAAACTTCATGCAAAATATGAATGAGAAGTATAGCAATCAATCCCTCTTATAACAATCCATGCAAGTGTTCCAACCATTAATTCTTCAAAGCAAGCTTGTGCGTGCTAGCTAACAACAATCTTCCTTGATCCTTTTAATCTTAACCATTGATCATGTTTTAAAAAGATAAATCAATGAGTAGATTACAATGCAACCACTTACAATTAAGTTTCAATTGTGCTTTTAATGCTCCTTTAAATCAGAAAAGCTCTAAGTAGATAAAAATCTACTCCGTATGTAGTACCTATATACACCTAAAAATGGTCTGGAGCATCCAATTAATTAAATACAAATTATTTGATTAATTATTCTAATTTACTCTACTATCGAATAAATAGAAATATTTATTTATATAGTTCACATTTAAAATTCATCTTAATTAAATAAACAAAATTAAATACTTTGTTCGATTTAATTATCAAATCCCTATTTCAATCTATCACATCAATCTTAAATTAATTAAATAAAGATCAAAACACTTTATTGATTAATTGCCATATTCTTCTATTTTAATAAACAACTATCCTATAGTTTATTTATTAAATTATTTATCTCCCTTTTTCTAATTTAAATAAATCAAAAATATTTGAATAAAAGCACAAGGAATATTCGATCTATATTCTCTCAAAAATGAATTAGATATCCTATGTCTAAATCTATGTCAAAATATGTCAAATTTAATGCTTTGAAACTTCATGGGAAGTTTTGGAGACAAATTGGAGACAAATTTGGAATTTGATCTCTCAATCCTCTTCCATCAATCTTTCCTCTTCTCTTGCCTGGTGTTCTCATGGGTAGAGACAATCTCCATTTTTCTCTCAATCTCCTCCATCTCTCACCATTCAATTCTCCAGATTGAATCCAAGCCTCTCAATGCCTTCCCTGTGCATTTTTACAGCCAAAAAATTAATAAATACAACCTTATTGAACCAAGAAAAAGATCTAGATAATCAAGTTTATGCACTCTTACTCTGTAGGGATTCAAGCACCAAGTATCAAGCATCAAACATTCAAGCAATTCAACAATCAAGCTTCAATACAATGGCTACCTCCTATAGCTGCAATTATCTGTTTCATGTCTATTCTTGTTAGTTTAATTCATTTATCATCTAGTATTGCCATAATTAGTTCCATATCACTGCATTAACATCCATCTCGTTCTTTGAATTGTCATTTTAACAATCATAGTGTCCTCACGATCTGAGAGCAATAGTGGTTTAATAAATCTTTGAGGATAGAGAACAATATGATTCTTTCAGTTGATTACTATTTTGAGTTAGTTCAATTTGAGTTATCTTTAATATAATGTCTTATTAAGAAGTGTATTAATGTTATTTACCTTATTCCACACTTACAATTTGGCGCCCACCATGGGGCATTAACCTCAATTTTACAAAAAAATAATTCTGGAAAGTGTTTTGTGCTTGCAGGTTCTCGACGTGTTTTCTTTTAGCGCTTTCGTCAAAAACTACAGTGCTCTATGGAAAACTATAGCGCTTCCAGTCTCTATTTCGGTGCTTTCGTGTTACTATAGCACTTCCGTCAAAATTTTCAGCACTTTCAAGTTTAGCTCTTTTGTCAACTGTTTCGGCACTTCGGTGATTTAGCGCTTCCATGGCCAATTTCAACGCTTCGGTGTCCTATTTCAGCGCTTCTGAGTTTTAGCGTTTTAGGTAAATGTTCTAGTGCTTTTGTAAAATCAGTCTGGATCTGACGCTTCCGTGGCCAGATTTTAATTTTTTCACAGTTGGAATAAAATTCATCAATCCTAGGATAGACACTTCAGGTTTTCTAAAATTTATCAATCCTAGGATAGTCACTTGTTGGTTTTTAAAATTCATCAATCCTAGGGTAGCCACTTTTTGTTTTATTAAAAGCAAATTTATCAATCCTAGGATAGTCACCGCATTTTTATAGTACAAGTTAAAAAGAACAAACATGATTTCTATGAAGCAACACCTTCACTTAGATTAGAAAAATTCTTTTTGGGCTTAAAACAGAACAAATCTATATGCTATGCTTGTGATGATTAGGCTTATGCTCTCCCCTTAACTAGGTGACCAAAGTGCCAGATTCACTTTTACTTCATCTTATTTACGCTTTGTTAAATCCTTTAGCAGGCCTGTCGCAGTGGGAAAAAGTACTTACCCTACCGGAACGACCTAAGTGGGAACACCTAAAGCCAAGGATTCAAACCCACTATAATAAAAATGCAAGTTGTTGATGAAAGTCCAACTTGATGGTAGTGTGCAAGATAACCATCCCCAAAATCTCTATTCTAAAGATTGGGAGGTCTCCTGAGGGAGTTTATAATTTTCCGCACCACACGGAAGACCTATCTACGAACCATAGAGTAGTTTCCCATTGAGTTAGTATCCATACATTGTCATACTCACAGTGCAAGGGGAGGGAAGAATCTGCCCCCAAGACACTCACCATATAGTTACCAAGGACTGCTTGCTCAAGGGATTCGGTATCCACTTTTGTCACTTTGAGTACGCACCTGGAAATGACAAAAACACAGACGCCCTCTATGGGGTGACACGGCTATGTGAGTCAACGTAATTCAGGATGTGGGCTATGAGTATAATGATGACCTACTTGTCCTTAAGTGTGATTCTATTTGAATTATGTACAATTTTCAAAAAAACCCATCAAAATCAATAAAAACCATTCGAGGTTTTTGAACATACACGATCTTTTCAGTTAAAAATAATTATTCAAAATTGCTTGTTGTGTTTTCACAAAGAATCATTAAAATCAGATTAAGGATCATCCTGAAAACAAAAAAGTCAATTTAGATCAGAAAAAATCCATGCTCAGAAAGTGGAAGTCCGCCACGTTTCTCAAAAGGAAAGTCAAAATCTCAAAACCCAAGAAACCTAACGGTTATAAATTGAGAAGACAACGTTTTCTATATCAAAATCAGAAACTCTTGTTACAACATAGAACATTCATCCACAAGTATCATGATTTTTCTAGGGGTCACACTTTATATTATGCAATAGAACCACTCTATTCTTGAGCCTCCTTCCAAAGAAGAGCTCTCACTTAGTTTTACAACAACAGTCAGCGCATACATCGTGCTTATCTTCCACAATCCATGATATAGTATGCCACAAGGCCAGATCAAATTTTATAGTAGAGAGTCTTCAAAGTCCCATTTTTAGAAGCTCTGGTGAAAACCTGTTTCAGCGCTTATGGTCAATGTTTTAGTGCTTATGTGAAATAGCGCTTTTGGGCACTGTTTTAGCACTTACATTCTCTATTTCAGCGCTTCCATCAAATTTTACAGCACTTTCAGGTACTGTTTCAACGCGTCTATCAAGTAGCGCTTCCACCAATTTTTGCAGTGCTTTCATGCACTATTTTAGCACTTCTATCAAGATAGCACTTTTGTCGTCTATTATAGTGCTTCAGGTCTCTCTTCTAGTGCTTCTGTGAAATAGCACCTTTGTACTCTGTTTTAGTGTTTCTAAAATAGAAGAGTTCAAAAATCTTACCAGTCAATCTGTCTGTCAGTTTTACACAGTCTTTACTTGAACACAAGTTTCTTCTCATCAGAATCACTGTCTAAAGACCAAAATCAGAAAGGTTTATAAAAATTTCCAAACTTATCAACTAAAACAAGATCTTGCAAATCAAAAAGTGTCAAAACAAAATACACAATCGATTACTACACGAAAGTTTCATCATCGGGATACTATCATCCTTTATCATGAAACCAAGTGTAGTAATCAAATTCTTAACATAGTCTCATCAATAAGATCAATCATCTTATTCAAATTTGTTAAAAGTTGAAATTGACAGTTTTTTTTAGCATAGAAGGTCAACATTTCAGAAGAAAGTGTAAAAATTTGTATGCCAATCTTCACTAGGTCCCAAAAATAGAGACTCTTAGAGCAAGAGCTTGAAACATCTGAAACAATGGCAAAGGGAAATCCTTGGAACAATCTAAACTGAAATGATAACAATGAAATAACTCCAGAGGACATTCAGGCAGCTCAACAAGATCCCAAGTTCCATATATTGATGGAAAAGATTTTAGAACAAGATATGGAAAATTATCTTTTAATGTTGGCTGAATCAGGTGCCAAACTTCCCAAAGATTTCGATGTCAATCGCTTGAAAGAAGCACCTAAAACAAATGAAACTGAAATACCGCAACCAACACAAACAATAGATCCAATTGTTGCAACAACAAATATAGGATATGACAAAAGGGAGTACCAAAAGATATGCGGTATAGGATATTTGTCCTTATCCTTTCAATGCAACAGTTGGTCTGCTACCTTTTCCAAGACATTGCAAATTCCCAAAGTACGACAAGTATAATTGAAGAATGGATCCGATAGATCATATACGGGAATTTAAAACAATGAGCCTTGATTTTTCTCAAGAGGAGACTTACTTGGTGAGTTTATTCCCAAGAAGTTTGGGAGGTGCATGTATGGAATGGTTCTCAAAACTACAACTAGGTATTAGAACTTTTGAGGAACTAGTCAACAAGTTTATCTCCCACTATTCATTCAACATCCAAAATAATGTTACCATAAAGGATCTTTACAACTTAAGGGAGAACAAAGGAGAAACGTTCTTGTCTTTTCTCCAAAGATGGCGATGACTGTTTGCTAGATATCCCCGATCTATTCCAGAGGAAGAAAAGATGGAATTATTCATTGAAAACTTGATGGAAGAAATGAGCTATAGGCTAGAATTACAATGTCCCCTCACCTTCAAAAAGCTCATAGAAAATGGTCTTAAAATTGAAGAAGCATTACTGAAAAGAGGAGTTATCAAACATTACAATGATAAAACGAATAATAATTACTCCAATCAATACTCAAGCAATGATAAACTAAAAATTTGGCAAAATAATCGCAACACAAATGAAACAACAAGAGATTCAAAAAATGTCAAACCAATTTTTAACTTGACTACATCTTCTTCAAACAATCAAAACAGTGACCAAAAATTCAAGTCAAATGTCATGCAAAACAACAAGCACGTAAAAAGACTACCATATCAGAGACCATCAAATCGACGAAGGTTCACACCTTTAGGTCAATCAATAGAATCAGCAATAAAAGAGTTAGTTGCTAGTGGCCTTATCACTGCGCGGGAAGCCCAATTTTGGGATCCAAAAGTTAAACCACCATGGTGGAATGACGCAAAATATTGCAACTTTCATAGTAAAAAAGGGCACAAAACCAATGATTGTATGGAGTTGAAACATGCAATACAAGACTTGATCGACAACAATAAAGCATATGTGGAAACACCCCAAAACAACAACGATCATTCAACTTTCAAAGACCCTTTTTCCAAACTATGACAAATGAGCATCATCATCCTCCAAAGGTAAGAATGTCAATCATGTCTATGATGAAACAATCCTTTGTTTATATTAAGTAAAGAACAATCATACAGTTGATCATGACTTTAGTAAACCCAAAATCAACAACACTACCCCTTTGGACTTGCTCCCAAGCATACAAAACTCTGACAATCAAATCAATGTCTTAAAAATCAAAGATCGTCAAGAACATCAACCAACAAATGTTTTGACTAGGGGCCAATCCAAGGTAATGTTGAAGGGAATTAGATCCACACATGTGGTTCCACCTCCATCTCATTATAACATTGTCTATCAATTGCAAAACATTCCCACACAAATATCGATACTAGAGCTCCTTAAAATATCACCATCACATAAGGAGGTTTTAGAACAAGCATTGATAGCCACTACAGTGCCAACGAATCTAAATGTTTGGCAGCTCCAAGCTATGGTAGGGAATTTGACTACACTGCATTGTTTATCATTCTCTGAGTAGGATGATGTATCATTAAACCATCCCCATAAAACTGCACTCCATATCGAAGTCCTAATCCATAATCATCACGTCAAGAGGGTCTTAATAGATGGGGCAGCTGCTCTAAACAGTTGCACTCTCAAGTTAACATGTGCACTAGGATATTCAGATGATGCTATTGATGCTCGAAGAAAAATTACTATCAAAGCATATGATGAGGAAGAGAGACCGTCTAAGGGATTAATTGTCTTACCCATTCAAGTGGGGCCTATGATGAAACATATAGCATGTCAAGTTTTGGAAAGAGAGTTAACATACAATATTCTCTTAGGACGACCATGGATCCATGAAATGCATGTTGTACCTTCAACATATCATCAATGTTTGAAATTCCCAATAAATGGATAGGAGGTGACTATATCTACTGATTACAATCATCCTCAACATTGTGATACAATTAGAAACTCCCAAGAAACCTTGGAGCCTCACAACAGGGAAGCATCTGGTTCGAAATCATCCAATGAAGAACAACGTCCAAGTATTACCACCAAATGGGTTGAGAAAAAGGGTAAAGAAAAAGAAACAAGTCCTGCTGAAACTCAATCAATAGATAATCCGGATGAGCAAACTTCATTATCACAAAAATTTCAAAATCAAGTCCAATTGACTGACAAAGGAATGGGAACATATTCTATGGAGCAATCACTTAACCTAACACAGTTATTGCCATCTCCTAAGACATATGGTCAACCATCTATGATAAAACCTCAAACATCATTACCAACCATAGTTTTGCAAGAAAGGTTTGTCAAAAAGGGTACCATAGTAGATGAAATAGACAATAAAGAAATCTTGGATTGGCTCTACAAGGATGAGGAACCCTCTACATCAAATTCCAATATAAAAAATGTCAACGTCAACACCGACAAATATGGAAAAGGAAAAGCTATTTTAGAAAGAATGGGGTATGAAGGACAAGGACCCATTGGATTGAGAAAGGAAGGAATCACAGAGCCTGTTCAACCCCTCACTCTCCAATCAAAAGAGAAGACAAGATTAGGATACTCTGAAGAGGACAAGAAGGAGATGACAAGAAAGGTTGTTGAAAGAATCCTTCAGCTAAGAGATAGTTCTGAAACAGACTCAAATGAATATGAGTGGGATCTAGGCTCTGATGTATCTTGTACTGACATACAAATTGATGTGATACAAAAATATACACCTACGCAAGAGGATGGACAAGGTTCTGGGTCTAGACCATTCATGGCAAAGTCACTAAATATCGATGATTCAAGTGGGGATGATCAGACCTCAAGTGAACTAGATGATTTTGAAGAAAGTACCATCATGGACCTCGATATCCCATTAAACAACAATGATGATATGGCCATCCAAACCCTTACATCCATCACTTTGAATGACTTCTATAATCTCATGCCACTAATCCATCCTGAACTAATTGACTGGGAAACTATTGAACCCTTAATTGTGCCAAGATTCATAGATGATGATGCTATCATAAATTTCCTTTGTCATATCAAACCTGATACAATTTATGTTCATAATACTCATAACAAAGCGACTCGACAGAAGAGTGTCAAATCTTCCAGTTGCAAAATTGAAAACAAGGAAAATAGATTTAATGGAAAAAACCATTCTATGGCAGTATTAGATCTCGAAAAAGAAAAAATAAAGAACGCATCTAATGGTTAAAACCTCTTTGAGGCACTGAAAGATGGAAGATTAGACACTCTTACGTAACACTATCATGAGCGATCATCAGTTCTGGTGGAACCAATACAGTCTGTGAACATTGGCACTGAAGACAAGGCAAAAATCCTGCATCTGGCCAAATCCATGACAGATAAAGAAAGACCGGATTTTATCAAATTCTTTAAAGAGAAAAGCATCAACTTCGCTTGGTCATATTCTGATATGCCAGGCTTAGATCCAAATTTTCTCATGCATCATTTATCTTTGCCAGCAGGAATCAAGCCTGTCAAACAAAAAATGAAAAAAATGCATCCCCACATAGCATTAATGGTAAAGACAGAGCTAAATAAATTGTTGGATGTTGGATTCATATAGTCTATAGACTATGCCGAATGGATATTGTAGACATGTAAAACTAACATCATGCATCTAGCTCTAACCATTCTACTATTAATCAATTATAACAATTTATTGATTAATTTCCTAAGGTTCATTAAATAAATAAAATTATTTAATCCTTATGTTCTTCTCATTTGATTTAATAAATCAAACTAATTTAATCAAATATGAAATCCCTAAAACTCCTCAAGTTAATTAATCTACATTGATTAACTTCTAATCATAATTACCATTCTCTAGCTTTTGACTCAACTAGAGTCAAATCCAAACTCTTAACTAACCCACCCACTTGCACCAATAAATCATTTATTTGATTTATTATTTCCTCTAATTACATTCAAAATGGAATCAAAATGGAATATTCTTCTAATTTGAATCTTCCCCCCAAAAAGGACTTGTCCCTTCCAACAAGGTTTTAAATGCTATTTGCACAAGTCAAACATGGCATTTATTGCACCTTTCATCCCCCTTAAACATGTCATTTCATCCAAAATTCAAATTTGAATGGGCACATTGACCAAAAATTGCACAAGCTTTGGCCAATCCCATTATGACAAGTGTCTCTATCCTATTGAATGGGATTTAGTCCCACATTGCCTAATCTTGGCCTCTATTCTCTCAGCTTCTCCTATAAATGCAAGGCATTTTCTCTCATTTCTACAACAGCCACATTTTAAAGCATCTACACTATAGGAAAATTGAGTTCAAGCATCTCATTGTCTATCTCACTAAGCTTATCAAGGATTGGGAAAGGGATCTTTCACATAATCAAAGAGCACAAATCCACCATAGAATAGGTTGTATTTCATTTCTTCTTTGCATGCTTGAGTTGGTTTTATCAATTGTTTGAAGGAATGTTATATGTTATTCTATGAGGATGGCTAAATCTATAATATCCATGTGTAAGATTTTGGTATCCTACAAATGGTGCTAGAAGGAGGGCTGCATCTTGAACTTCCTTGGTTGGTTGGATAGTGAAGTTCTCTCATTCACTTACTATTAATATGAGCTTGTTGTTTGGATCCCGATTTTGTCTCTTTCTGAAAGTGGGTGTCATCTCGAAGTATTCTCATATCCTTATCTGAAGTAATAATATTTCTCAACTTTGATATAGGTTGACTGTCTGTGTCTTGGCCCATGCATTTCAAACTTAAGTTATTGCATGGTCTCTAAGTCTGTTTCCTGCTTACTTTGTATCGGGTTTTATCACATAAATTTTTGCTAATGACAGGTTAATACACTTACATCTACTTACTCCTCAATAATGTTTGAGCAGATTATGGTGATTAGAGTAGATTAATCTTTTATCAATAAAAGTATTTGTGTATTGTGCATTAGTCATTGAATATTAGGGACTGAAAAATTTAGTGATGGTGATTCATGACAGAATTATTGTTGAAAATATGATTTATAGATCCATTTGTCTCACGTTTTATTATTATAATCATAACATGAGTACCTCCTACTCATGTATGTTAATGGTATTAATACCTTTTCTAAATAATTGATCTAATATAAATCCCATTGAATTATATGCATTAACGTGTTATGTTTTCTCTGATATGTTTGTAAATATGGGACAATGTTGAACTGCTTCTCCTCACATTCTGTAATGTTGAATAGTCTACATGCCCTCTCTATTTTGGCACGGGTAGAAATGATGATGGTCAGATGTTGTGGAATCCCGTAAGTCAACAGCCTAAGTCATGCATTAGAGGCACACAGATCCCTGCCCAAGACACCCAATTTGCTATATGATAGCTCTTGGACGCACCTCAGACCGAGTCAAAATTTGTTGCTATTTCTTTGTTCATAATTTCTCCCAGTCAATGAATCCTTGGAGTCGCTTACCTTTTGTAGGCCCAACGTCTTTCTCATCTCCAACCATAGGAGGAAAATCCCTACTCCATTTGAGTGTGGGTATAGATGGTTGGCGCTGTCCTGTTAGCTACAATGCACCTACATCAACATTTGGCACTGGAAATATGTGAAGGTGCGTGGGTGGGTGCTTCTCTCTTATGCATAAAATTTTGACCATTTCCATGTGTTGTGGAGACCATTTGGCCTTCAATCACTTCTCACTGCATTTTTCCTTTGGCTTTGCAAATCATGCCATAGCTCTATAGTAGCTACTAAGGTTTTCTTTGCGTGAGGTATGCAAAGGTGAGACTGGTTCATTTGACTTGTCTTCTAAACAGTGATTTGCTTCCTTTTTTAGCATAATCTATGAGTTGTGAATTGTGCCTTCATCCAACACTCCCCATGCGTCCATCTTCTGGTTAAAGGTCAATGAAATCTTCCTGGATTTACAGTACGACCACTCAAACTTTGAACTGCTAGAAAAATTGAATCTTAAGTCCAAAAGAAGTGCCGGTCTGTGAGGTGAAAAAGAGTTTTTCAGGAGACAATGATGATGACTTGCAACAGCTACTTCACGTTATTTTCCTACAGAAGGTTCAAAATTCTGTAAGTGAGGGCCTTTTGAAGTGCCGGTTTGTGAGAACAAAGAGGCCATGCTGATAGCGACTAAAATCAAAATATTGAAGATGCAGTTGTCTTATCTTAATAATTTTACTATTTGACATTGATTGCTTTACCAATAACATTCATTCAAAAGTTCTCACGCCTATTCAAAAGAACAAACTTCTACATTTTTTCGTCTTTGAGACATTCTGACAAAAAGATTGTGTATCCTCTTTGTGCTTTCATCTGAAATGTGCCTAGAAATAAGGTTGGAAGAGACACATATAGCCTTAATGTCCAAATCCTAGCATACTTCCCTGGACATGTTGTCAGTTCAATGGTTAGAGTATCATGCCACATAATTGCAAAGTCTTAGAAAGATACTTGTCATTAAGATTTTGAGCCAAGTATTCTGACTGTTAACTAATATCAGCTATCTAGATAATCTACACAATAGG
The DNA here is from genome assembly GCA_007115665.2 of Sequoiadendron giganteum. Lineage (NCBI taxonomy): Eukaryota > Viridiplantae > Streptophyta > Pinopsida > Cupressales > Cupressaceae > Sequoiadendron > Sequoiadendron giganteum. Next base: position 302,604,788 of record CM021110.1, on the reverse strand, counting down.
GACAATTTTCTAGCTTACGCATAATGTACTGTTACCTTTATTACTATTTTGTTGTATAAGCTTGCGGCCACAATGATGAACTACAATCTTATATCTTTTCAGTTGAGAGACAGCCAAACTCAGGTATTGCCCAACTAGAAAATTAATGAAATTTACTTTTGGTAATAACTATGAACATGAAGATGGTGCAATCAATAGAGTTGCAGAAGATGCACAAAACACGAGTTATTGATTTTGCTTACTGACATATTTATTGTTTGTAGGAAAAATACTCACAGGTGATCTTGGTGACGTTTTGATTTTTTTTAAGAAGGAGATCCCTCTCTTTTTATGGCGAAAATAGTGGGTTTTGTCATGTGTTTCATTTATCTTTGAAATATGTTATTGCTTAAGTATGCCTTTGTCTATATGTTCTTCAGTCAAATCATTTACTGATATTTATTGGTGTCCAAAAGGTCAACACTGTGAGTTATGGATTACTGATGTTTATTAATACCTAAAACGACATTGCTTATGAGTTGTGGGTTTCTATTTTAAAATAGAGTATAATGGGATCCATCAATATTTGCTAATAGATTTGAAATTTTGTTTTCCTAAAGGACTTGATCATTATTGAAGGATAGAAATCTCATATTTTGAAATTAAATTGATAGAAGGAGAGGCTTTTAGCTTTTACGAGAGAACTTTCTATTGCTGGTTAAGTTTTTTTTGAAAATTAGGATCCTTGTTAATGCTTCATCTATCAATTCAAAATCATTAGTGTTTTTGAAATCGTTTTAGTTAAATGAATAACTTGATGTTCACATGAATGGTTTTCTTTTTAATCTTGAAGGAGGATCGATTTCATTGGCACAAGGAATTTGCAAATATTGAATTGAAGAAAATAATCTTTGGAAAGCCTTGAGTTGAAAGTGGACCTCGCAACGTTGAAGAATCCAAAACCATTTGTGAAGAAAATTTGAATTGAATAATTGAGCACTAAACTTATACTTGACAAAATCATTTCTTAATGCTTAGTGTTATAATTTGGGGCTCCAATTACTGCTTTAGTTTTCTATTTTGAACCAACTCATCTTTGTTTTGGGTTTAAAATTAACCATTTGACTTGATCTTTTCAACTTGGTTAAAATTGAACCTTAGAAACATTTACTACAATTTCATTTGGACTTAAAATTGAACAAGGGAAAATTCACATCTCAATTGGTGCTTTTAAAACGAACTCATCACTGCTTTGAGGTATAAAATGAACAAGTGTCTTTCATTTTTTGCAATCTTTTTCACAAATTAACATCATTGAAATGTGTATGCGCTTCTCTTGCGCTTCACAGCAATCTTGAGAATCAAAAGCATTTTGGTGATGTTATGTTGTCGAAAATATTGCCTCCACACTTCAATTTCGGCATTTTAAAATTGAACAAAACATGCGAGTGTGAGCATGATATATTGCGGAGGTTCTCCCCTTTGTTTTTCAACAAAGGTTGTGTGAACGATGGGATATGTTAGCTCAATTTTGTTAACTTAGAGGGCCTTCCTTGTGGGAAAAAGTAATCACCCAAGGGAACAACCCAACCGATAACACGCTAAAGCCAAGCGACTTCCACCCGGGATATAAGTGTGGATATTGGAACAAAGGCCAATATCACAAGGATTATTTCGATGAGATGGACATAAATGAACTCTCGTCGATGTTGGATAATCCCCCATGAACGGAATGCCTGAATTAGAACCCCTTGTTTAGAAAAAGACCAAAACCTTGTCTATCTTGTTGGTGCAAAAGGTCATGTCCTTTGAAGCTGCCCCACGTAACATGCGGTCTTGTTGTGGAAATGGAAAGTATGCCATGGGAGATTCATGGGTACTAATGCTTGGCTGACCCGAATAAGTGAGTGTCATGGAGGGGAGCCAGTGTGGTCAAGCATTTAGCCATTCGCACAAGATATGCACAATTGGATTCGTCCAAGTGGGAACCCAACAAGATATTGCCTCATCATCCTAGGGTTGTAAAAAGTGCTTGGAATCAAAAAACACTTTGCTTGGATTCAAAACATTGAAAAACAAACATTCACAAGAGCCTCAAATTTCAAACACCTTGGAAGAAACAAATATCCTTTAATGAATTTAAGCACTCTTGCTTTCCCTAGGGATCATATCCTTAGAGGTTTCTAAGTGCTTGAATTCTATCGTCATTTGTTTTCACTAAGGATAAACCTAGGAAACTTTTGCCCTAATTTCCTTGATTTCCACATAATGGACCTTGTGGAATGAAAACGAAAGCAGGACATTAGACATTCAGTTTGAAAACATAATCAAGCAAGTGATTTTGGTAAAAAGGATTCACTAAGACAAGATAAAAGACAAATTTGATTACACATGTGTTTTCTAACATGATCAAAATCCCAAAACTGAAGTTCAAAAAGCTTAGTGTGAAAGCTAGTGAGGAGTTTCTTGAGATCCTGAATTGTTTGAAAGGTTTACTTTCTTCCCATAGGAAATATAGCGTGTTCTTCAACACCGAGGTCTTGTAAGCAGAAGTGTTATTCTAGGTCAAGTCTACGATCAAATTCAATCACTTCCATCCATCTCTCAACCATCAAAATCATTCAAAAATCACCTCACCAACAACTCTTGGAAACTTTGTAAACATCTGTTATGCTAAACTTCTAGGAAAAATCAAATCACTTTGTTTGACTTAACACAACTAGTCAAACCATCATCCTATAAATGAGTTCTCTCTTGGATAATGCAATTTCCTAGGGTTTACGAGTTCATCTTGTTTGGCTTAACACAACTAGCCAAATTATCAAATCATCATCACGTTTGACTTGACGTAGTTAGTCAAACTACCATCTTGTAGGAGTTTAGTCTATGGATAACACAACTTCCTAGAGCTTTACGATTACATTCATCACTCTTGGCTGACTTAACACACCTAGTCAAACCATCAATCCAATCATGAATCAATCAAATCAAGTCCTAAAAGTTTAGCATTTCCTTCAAAGTTTCTTTAAGAGTTCCATTCATCCATATCATTCATATTCCATTTATCTCATCCTCGTTATCACTTTGATCCTTCAAATTTCCTAGTTTTTCACTTCTTTGAACCTAACGTTTAGACTGATCTAAAGGATTAGAGGTTCATCTCTTACATTCTTGAAAATTGATCTTCATTTTATGGTTCAAACTCGATCTCAACACAAGAGGATCATGGAATATAAATTTGATCCATCCATCATGAGTAACCCAAATCAACTAAACTATCAAAGCCTTGCAATACCATTTGATTTTCAAAGCTTGTACAATGCATACATGGGATCATTATCTCATACAAACATCAATGGTACAACAAATATGAGCATAGCCAATCCAAATTTTGGAACACCTTTCCTAATGATAGATTTAAATCCAAGTCCAAATCTGCAAATCTATCAACCAAATGCTCAATGCATGAGTTTTCCAAACAACGTCATTCTACCAAATCCATACATGCCAAGTGCAAATTTACCAAACATGACCATTTCAAATCCATACTTGGTGAATTTTGGGATAGACACAATTGAAAATCAAACCAATGTTGTTCAAAATCAAAGAAATATGTTGACAACTCCATATGTTGATTCAAGTCAAGGTAACACCATGCAAAATCAAAGTTACCTAAATCAAGGCAATATGACTCTCAACCACAATAATTTTCAAAGTCAACCTATAATACCGAATCAAAACATCATACCAAATCATCCCATCTTGCCATTGATATCGCAAAAATAGGTGGCAACCATCCAAGCAAACCCAACAATCAACACCGTTCCCAATCCACCACCAATCCCACCGCCAAAGCACAACATGACCAATTCATTCTCCATTATGTTGCAAAATGCACAACAAGCTGCCTACCAAAAGGCACTCCAAGCCCAACAAGCTACATAGCTAGTTGCTCAGCAAGAACAAGCGGCTCAAGTAGCCCAACAAGCACAAGTGCAAGCACAATTCCGGGCACTATTGCAAGCAATCCAAGAAAAAGTAGCACAACAAAGAGCCCAACAAAAAGCTTTGTTGGCACAAAAACAACACGACCAGCAACAAGCATTGTTGGCTTAGCAGAAAATGCAGGCCCTACTCCCACAACAAAGCTTGCAAATGATTCCCACCACAATCATTCAAAATGATGATCAAGGTCCTTTGACCAATGATCATATCAAAAATTTCTCTACATCACCTAATGAGTTAGAAGAAATATCTCAAGAATTTGTTCCAAAGCATGATCAACATCTTTCACCAAGGCCTAGAAATGATCCTCTCCAAAACATATGGCCATCCTTTGACCTCATGACATTTGAGAATCTTCCTATGCCTAATGAAGATATCCAAGAAAGATATCCATTCTTTGAAATTGACCCATGTCAAGAACTTGATCCAAAGCATGTCGAAAGCGATTCTGAAATCATTCAAGATCAAGAATTTGCATCTCCAAGCTACTACAATGATATAATGAACACTCTCCTATCCATACAAGATGACCACATCCACATAGGACATACTCCTCCATCTACCCATGAGATGCTTTCTTTGGATGGACACGTGGATTATCTTTAGTCAAAACAAGAGTCTCATACTCTTGAAAACACTACCAAGGAACAAGAGTCTCCCACTCTTAACATTTATACACATGATCAAGATATAGACAAATGCAGAGACATATGAAAAATGGGTCATGAAGAAGGCTTCTACAGAAGTTGTGAATCAGAAACATCATGTGAAAGCATATCAAGAATAAATCATGAAGAGGACTTTTGCAAGGACATTGAATCATCAATACCTCTTGAAGAAGCACTACAATCTGATATCTCACAAAATCAAGCTATAGATATCAATCAGGCATTCATCCCACATATGGAGGATCTCGTCACTTATAAAGTTGGATCACTCACCTTTGTAAGGGAAAATCATCTTATCAATGAAAGATCTATGACCTTTGAAGATCCGCCATAGAGCAGAGAAGGATTAGAACCTTGTTTCCAAAGTAAATCATATCCTATTGCAGAGAAATTTTTTCAGCAGATGAATTATCAAGGTAGAGGATTAGGCCTAAATGAACAAGGTATCCTAAAACCAATGCAGATTTTTGGCAATCCTAAGCATCAAGGCCTTGGTTATTCAACAATCGAGGGATCTCAACATATCAGTAATACTTCCACAAAACTGGGGGCAACTTCGTCTCAAGCAAGCATCAACATAGGGAGCACGAAGGATCCTTATGATGAAACCAATGCCAATACTACAACCCACCACATCATGAATCTTCATCCACCCATCACCCCATCCACAAATTGGGACCAACGTCAAAACAAATATTTGAATCAAAGGATGAAGCATGAAGGAAAAATAAAATACAAATGGATACCAAAGAATACAAAGAATGACTATCCCTATCAAACTCCATTAGTCAAAGAAACTATGGGGAAAAATCAAAAAGGGAAAAGTATCCATCAAAGAAGTCTAGAAAAAAAAGCATGCTTCTCAAGCGACATACAAAGTGTATCAAGAAGTCGGTCCTAATTTCATGCACACCTTCATATCCACCCATCATTGCTCATCTTCCCAAGTTTGGCGAATCAAAGGTCCCAAGCTGTTGACCAATCCATCTTTTATACCTAAACACACTCCATCCACGCCTCCACGCATGATATCCAACTCTCACATTGACCATGTATTGGCAGTAACCCTTCATCATAAGGATTCAGAAGGTACCCTATTGCGACATGCGCATAAAGACAAAGTTAACTCCGGTATCAGAAAAATAGATCAGGGATCTCAAAAGTTGCATTCAAGTGCATGTGTCTTGGCAAAACAGCTTCTTCAAGCAGGCTACTGATGGCACATTATGACAAGAGCATCAACATCAACACCACCAGGTGGTTCAGCATCAGCTTAAAATCTCTAAGAAAATACAAAAAATGGTCACCTTGATGAAAATCTAGCAAACAGGTGTCTTGGCGACAACAAAAAAAATAAAAAATAAAAAAATCCAAAAATAAAAAAATCAGAAAAAGGATTGAAAACAGTAAAGAAAAAAATCGTCCTCTAGTGAAAACCACTACAGTGGCACTTTGGACAAGTACCATGATGAAAACCTCACAAACAGGTGTCATCTGTAGAATCAAGCATCTACATGTGTCATTTCAGGAGAAAGCATCTTATCACATCCATAATAAAACTAGCATTACAGCCATATCATCCATTCATCCACAAACCAGTTACCCCATCCATTTTTTGTATCTGCATCCATAGTCTACCTTATCTTGATCTTGACGAAGTTTGGTGCAAACTTTACGCTTGCTTATGGTAAACATCTTGACATGGGTCATTTTCATTGATCCTATCCAATCCAAACGTTATCTGAGCCTCGAAGCATTATCTGAATGAGCATTCCTCTCTTCGAACACCTTATCTTGTCACAAGATAATCCTTGGCATCCTTTGCATGCTTACCGAATCTATCCACACACCTATCCAAGCGTTCACCCATGGCATTCCATACATTTCTAGACACTGGGGGTAGATATTTCCATCTTGCTTCGAGAATAAATCTTGATATATATCCTCCAACTTATGAAGTAATCTGAACATTGGAAAACATGAAAGCAAATTGGTCAAAGAATTTGTGAGCCAATGATCCAAATCACTAGCCCATGACATATTTTGACAAGATGATGTACCTTATCAAACTTTATTGAACATCAATCCAAGCAATTCATATCAATCGCATCTAATGTGCACATTCAACGTCACATCAAAACCATCAAAGCTATTTTGTTCCAAATCAAGCTTCATCAATCTTGATCAATCGAATCCAATCAATCATCACCTTGTTTGACTTAACACACTTAGTCAAACTATCATCTTGTGCACGAGTTTACTCTAGGATAACACAACTTCCTTGGGTTTACAAGTTCATTATCATCACTCTGTTTGGCTTAACACACTTAGCCAAATTATCAAATCCATAATCACCTTGTTTGGCTTAACATACCTAGCCAAATTATCCTTTTTGTATGAGTTTACTTTGGGATAACACAACTTCCTAAAATTTTATGAATGCATTATCACTTTCATTTGACTTAACACACTTAGTCAAACTAGCAATCCATCAATCCGATTGATCAACAATAAGCTTGATTTTCAACGAAATCCAAATCAAAGCACTGATATCATCACATATCCATATCCAAAATTTGAGAAAATTTAAAACATTCAAAAAAATAAAAAAACCAAAAACATTCAAAAAATCATCAGAAAATTAAAAACAAAAACATAAAAATCCATCAAAAATCAAAAACATCATCATTCAAAATCATCAAAAAATCAAAAACATGTCAAAATATTAGAAAATCTTCAAAAAATTTCATCATTGAGTCTTGTCAATTTTTCCACCTTGTCAAACTACGTCGTCTTTGAGCATGAACGTAGGCAAGGTTGATCTTTGATCATCCCCCGAGATGGTTAGGTCAGTCCCTTAGGCGTCGGTCGCATTGGCAATCCGTTTGCCCATCTAGTCTACATCTTAAGTCATTCCTTTAGGCATCTGTCGCATTGGCAATCCGTTTGCCCATCTAGTCTGCATCTTAAGTTAGTCCTTTAGGAAATAAAAAGGAGGGCAACCTGTTTGCCCATCCATCTTATCATCAAGTTAGTCCACCACTAGTCGAACTATGTGGTCTCTGCGTATATAACGTAGGCAAGGCTAATCTATGGATTAGCTCCCGAGACCCCTAGGATAGGTCTTTAAGTTAGTCTGTTCGTCGTAAAATCTTAAAAATACCAAAAACATTGAAAAATCTTGAAAATACCAAAAACATTTGTAAAACATCTCAAAATTCCAAAAATAGCCTCAAAACATTTGAAAAAACCAAAATGGTGTATCCATTTCATCTCGCTTTCACCCGTGATTATCATCACTCATAATAAAGTCAATCGTCAATTTCACCCTTTGGTGAGTTAGTCAGAAGCAAGTTTAGCAAGTTCCAAAGTGAATGCCTTATCATCAAAGTCTTAAGTCTAGAGTAGTAAGCAAGCAAGTTGGTCAACTCATTGTATCAATAGCTTATCACCCAAATCAGTCTCACCAAAACCCTGATCACTACATGTCCTAGGATGAAGCTTTCCGGTGATGGACATAAGCATTAGGTACCCCACAGTAGTTTAGCCTTGGCTAGTAGTATGAAGAACATCAACTTGTTTGTTTACTTTATTTTGGTCTTTTTGACTTATCTTATTTTGCGCTCATTCCAAGGACCTCTAGATGATGCCTAAACAAAACAGGTTTAGAGAGAAAGGAATGGGGCAATGAACATTATCTTTTTATCTGTTGTGCTTGTTGGATGTTCTTATAAAATAACTTGGCAAATACTTGCTTTGTTGGGTCTGTCCTAGCAAGGTTTCCGTATGTCAAGTGTGAACAAGAGCACTCCTATCTGATTGTCGAGTCAAAGTCCATCACACTAGGTGCAATGCCATCCTGGTTCTTAATACCTTGATGCATCGCACCTACGTGTGTTATCAAACATAAAGAAAGGTATGCTCTTTTCCCATCCTTGGATAAGCAATACATCATCATCATTCATCATCATATCCAATAAAGTCTCAATGACTAGTTGGCTTGTTGGACTTCTTCACCTTCTTGAATTTAAGGGTTGATCCCTCTCATTCTTCTACCTTCTTTCACACTAACAATGCATCCACCATACATCCAGCATGCATCCATCTTACATCATTCATCGCATTCATCTCACATGCATTGTATAATCGCAAACATCTCATTTTCATAATCATTTAAGTTGTTTAGGATAATATAAATTTGTTATTCTAAGCATCTTCCAAACATCTCATTTTCATTATCATATAGTCTAACAATCCATACATCCATTTTGAACCTCTTTGTCACAAGATCCACCTCAAATTGTATCTTTTCGCTCGATCTCTCGAGGGGGCAATGTACTAGCATATTTCTTTTCACTGGGGCATCCGAAAAATCAGAAATTTTTTAAATTTCGATATCGGCAACATCATTCTTTGAACCAATGCAATGAGTACATTGCTTCAAAGAGGGGCAAAATGTAAACATGCAAAAATAACAATCATGCATCATACAAATTAACATTCATTTCTTCTATTAATCAATTAAAACAATTTATTGATTAATTTCCTAAGGTTCATTAAATAAATCAAATTATTTAATCCTTATGTTCTTCTCATTTGATTTAATAAATGAAACTGATTTAATTAAATATCAAATCCCTAAAACTCCCTAAGTTAATTAATCTAAATTAATTAACTTCTAATCATGATTACCATTCTCTATCTTTTGACTCCACCAGAGTCAAATCCAAACTCCTAACTAACCCACCCACTTGCACCAATAAATCATTTATTTGATTTATTATTTCCTCTAATTACATTCAAAATGGAATCAAAATAGAATATTCTTCTAATTTGAATCTTCCCCCCAAAAGGGACTTGTTGGTTTGCACAAGTCAAACTTGGCATTTAATGCACCTTTCATCCCCCCTAAACATGTCATTTCATCCAAATTTGAATTTCAAATTGGCACATTGGCCAAGACTTGCACATTCCTCACCCTCTCACACTTTGACAAGTGGCATCTTGTCATTGGATCATGAATGATCCCACATTCATCCAAATCTATCACTCTTCCTAATCTTGAATCTATAAAATGCAAAGCATTTCAACACAAAATCTACATCTACAACACAACAACACTTACTCATTGCAAGGTTACTCTCTTCATTTGAGAATCAATCTTGCTCATCACAACACCATTTTCTTAGCAATAACTCATTCTCATTGAAAGGTTATTCTCTTCACTTGAGAATCAATCTTGTTCATCATTTGGCAATCTTGCTTATCAAGGATTGGGAAAGGGCAGCTTTCTACACAACTAAGTTGCACCAATCCACTATGGGATAGGTTTATTTCATGGTTTAGATGCTTTGTTTAATTTTATTGTTTGGTTGCATTTGAATCATGAAGTATTATCTCATAGGGATAGGAATTTTTGTTTATGTTGTTTTGTCATTGTGCTAACCATATGCAGATTTTCATGTCCACACAAGGTATACAATTTTTAGCGACACATTTAGCCTCCAATTTAGTAAGAGTATGAACTTACTTCAAACTCACACTAAAGTAATTGAATCATGCATGTTGAGCGAGATCTAATGTATTCATACTTGTAAGGTGAGGTGACTATGACCAAGAGGGATGATCAAGATCCAATGGAAAACTAAAAATAAGTAGAGAAGATCACACAAGGGGTGAGTAGAAAAAGTCAAATCAAGCTTCAATTGTATGTTCATCTAGTTATGGATCAGATCTAGGCTGTTTGTCTAAAAGTAAAGGATGTACTCACTCTGGGAGGACGAGAATTTTAGTTGTCCACCAAGTCAAAATGCAAAAAGATATTGAGATACATAGACATAGTTGTTATGCACTCACACACAAAAAGGTGGATATGGTGAAATTCATGCCACTAGTTGGGCTTCTTGCTCAACCATACCAAATTTATACCTCCTGATAACTTTGATAAGGCACCAAAAAGGACAAGGGTGTAGCTCATGAGACAAGAAAATCCTTGTAAGCTTAGAACCCATGAAAAAATGAAAGATGACACTACAATCATGCTAGTTTTGTTATTCAAGGTGTCCATGTATGTACAAATGCAAAAGTGCAACATGCAAAAATGAAAAATGAAAGTGTTTCAAGGAGTCTTGTTTAGTTTAGATGAGGTCTTTAACTTGGGGGAACATTGTGTGTAATTTCTCCAAAATAGCACCAATAAAAATATAGAAGATTCATAACTTAGGGGATGCAATGCATCGAATTAGGCCACTAAGAGGAATGTAATATGCTGAGATAATTCACACTTATGAAGGGAATTATACTAAATGTTGTTCACAAAGTGAGAAATGTGTCATGTGAAGTGACAAGGCTGCACTAAGAAGCACGAGAAAAGAAAAAGAAAACGCAAATGCAAAAAGTGAAATAGCACCAATGTATGCCCCCACTTTAAAGTTATTTCTACGCACCACTGTGTGAGAAATTTCTTAATAGTAGAGAAAATAAAAATGCAAAGGGACATGAGAGCCTACTTGAAAAGCCCAATGTCAAGTAATAGGTATCCAAGAAAGGCTACATCATGTGAAAATGAAGAAAGCAAGAGAAAAGGGGGATATTCCCCCAAAATGAAAAAAATCAAACACATAAGGGATCTATGGATTTGGGGTTAGTATGTTCATTGCTGTAATGTTTCTTGTAAAGATAACGAAACTATGATCATCCCCCCAAATACATTGAAATGGAAGGACACATAGAGAGCGAAAGAAAAATGAAAAATAAGTCATTTTGTGTCAACATTTAAGACACATAGGATGTCTCAATGATTTGCATCATCCCCATAAAGGACCATAGAAAGAAAAAGAACATGAAGGAGACATGGTAGTCTCAACGTCTTGCATCATCCTCAAATGAAAGGAAAAAAGGACACAAAAATAAAAAGAGGTTCATTTGGGTCAACATGAAGGATACATTGCAGTCTCAATGGCTTGCATCATCCCCAAATAAAATAAAAAAGTAAAACAAAAAGAAAGAGAAGTTCATTTGGGTCAACATGAAGGAGACATTACAGTCTCAATGCCTTGCATCATCCCCAAATGAAAGGAAAAGTGAAAACACAAAAGAGAAAATTGAAAAGGCATGCATGAAACATAGAAGAAGGGAGAGACATATATTAGAATGTTACTAAGAGTGAGAAAACATTAAACAAAATAGGGAATAAACAACACATAAAAAAACACACAACTAGTAAGGAAAGTGTAATTCAACCATGAAGCAAGGCATCCACCTCCCCATCTCAGTGGGGAAAAGTGGGAGGTGGACAAAAAAGCTAAGGGACTAAGACAATTGCATTACTAGGGCAGGGCTAGCAACCCCTTGCCCCCACTGAGTACAAGGATGGAGGGAGCTGAGATAGGTGATGAGATGGGGTAATATAATAGTTATAAGGGATTATTCTACAACTATTACATGAATGGGTACACAAGAGTGTACTATGGGTTGATAAAGTAGCACTTGGAACTGATGAAATGATACTTATTTAGTATCTCTCATAGATGGCAACATTCATCACTTCTATGGCTAAGGACATTATGATAAGCGCAATGTGGTATATTGGAATCTTTAGGATAGATGACCAGCTTGTTACGATGAGGTAAGGTGATGAGGCATTTTTTTAAAAGGATGTGTAATTGTCTCTCACATTTAGGTGGTGGATGGAGAGGAAACTTAAGTTTTTGCAATTTATATGGCCTCTTTTGATGACTAGACTCGCCAACTTCAAACGATGGCATGAAAACATGAGGTCCTAAAATGATTGGAGGTCTAGCATTGTGGATAGGAAGAGATGATTGCTTTTCCTTAGGAAGGAGGACATCCCAGTCAGGAGGGGTATCAAATATTACTATGCCATCATTATGGATCTTAAGGAGCTCTATAGGATGCACCCAAGGATGAGGGGGATCTTGATAACCGATTCCCGTATGGTGCTCATCAGGTTGGAATTGATCATAGCATTTGTGAATTTCGTCTTCATTGGTAAGGTCACCACCTTGTTTTCTTAAAATTATGAACCCTTTTCCATAAGATTGTTGCAGGTTGATGGGAGAGTGGGTGACCGAATTATGGTAAAAGGGTTGAGGAAGGGACAGTTGGGAGGGACTAGGCTCACCTTGGGTAGGTAGTCGAGTTCAATTGTTAACTTTCAGATCAATATAAGAAAATGAGTCAAGGGGTGATATGTTAGGCATCATGGGTTGATTCATCGAGGGGTAAAAAGAAGCATTGGATTCAAGGTTATCAAGTAACTCATTAATGAACTGATACATGCTAGCATCTTCATGTCCAATGAGTTCTACTAGGTATGTGCAGGATCATTATGGAAAAAATAGGTCCTTAAGTGGTGATAAAATTTAGAAAAATCAAAGTTAGGAAACTTGACATTAAAATTTGAATAAGTTATCTATATTATTTCAAAAATATGTAAGAATAGAATTTGTAGAAAATTGAATTTAGTTTCTAAACTACTTGGGTTTTTTTTTTTAAATTATATCTATTTGGTGAAAATTTGAAATTTCAATGCAGTAGTACTTAAATTTTAGGAAAATATAAGAAGTAGGTGTTTGTCTAACCACCCTAACCACAATAAAATGATGATATTTTTTTATAATATTTTAGATATAAGTAGAGGACTCATGTTCCAATGTGATGCATATTTTTTTATAATTTTTATCCAAGTAAATAATTAATTATTATTTTTTATTACAACTTTTAAAAAATATAAAACTCGTATGTCTGACCACCTTAACTTGGTCAAAACTTCGTGAAATTCAATTTATTTTTTTTAATCCTATATTATGCAAAGTATAGAATGTGATGCATGTTTCAAATTCAAAACATATGATATTGTTTGAAAGATATAGATGTTTTTCAATCAGCCTATCAATCGGGACATTATTCGTAATTCAAATAGAAAATGAATAACAATTCTTTATTAAATTCAAAGTAAAGAATAATGTATATTGGTGGAAAGCTGAGAACCTCCTTTAAAAACAATTTTCATTTCATCAAATCTAGGTAAAAACAAAGTTGTCAGCCAATTGGGCCGTCATATCACTTACATATCGCCACTTTTTGGCCCATCATGATCCTACATACTACTATAGGAGGATGTTCATGGGGATCTGGTGGAGCAAGAGTGGGTTCTAGGTCATGAGGATCAGTGTAAAAGGTGCAACATGACATATGCATATGGGATTTAAGGGAGTTCCATAACTTCTTGAAGAACATGGCCATGATGAGATTTAAGTAATGACAATAAAAGAATCAACATAGCAGACGTGGAAATAACCACAGAGGAACAATTATGTAAACTAGAAATACATACAAGGTGTTGAACATGACAGAAAGGGGGATGGAAATTGTGCAAGAGGACTAGGTTGACCAGTGTGGTGACTTAGTCCCAATAGTGCTATTTTTGAATTTGTTTTGTATTTTTGGCTAATTTTTATGGTTACTTTGATATTTAAGTGGAAACAGAAATTGGAAATGCAATTTTTTTTGTGTTTTCTTATTAAAAAAGTAATGGAATGTGAAAATTTATCATGAATTATCACTAAATGCACTTGTTTCACTAACCCTAGGATGCAAACAATGCAAGATTTCAATGCAATGCAAGCTATCTCTAAGATGAAATACAAAAATAAATAAGATAGCTAATGGTCTACAACCGGGTTCAACAAAAATGAACCACCAAAAATGTATCTTTGACCTAGGGAAAAAGGATTCCCCTTGCTAGGATCTTAGGTTTTTTCACCCTAGGAGCACTTGGTAAGAGAATTGCACTATTTCCCTAGGTGCACATGTGGGTTTTTGGTTGTTGCATTAAAAGGAGGAAGTCTGATTGATGAATTTTGTGATAAGTGTGTGTAATGTGTGGCTAGAAATGAAAGTAAAATGATGCTATTCTAAATGTATCCAATGTAAATAAACCAAAACTAAACTAATGCTATGCTAGTCTAGAATGACCTAAATGTGTATTTTGTGGAAAATAATAGAGGTCAAAATATGTGTAATTGTAAAATTGACATTGCAACTATATGCTCTCGAGATC
>CM021110.1:302547968-302589952 GCA_007115665.2 Sequoiadendron giganteum | reverse complement strand
GAATAGTCTACATGCCCTCTCTATTTTGGCACGGGTAGAAATGATGATGGTCAGATGTTGTGGAATCCCGTAAGTCAACAGCCTAAGTCATGCATTAGAGGCACACAGATCCCTGCCCAAGACACCCAATTTGCTATATGATAGCTCTTGGACGCACCTCAGACCGAGTCAAAATTTGTTGCTATTTCTTTGTTCATAATTTCTCCCAGTCAATGAATCCTTGGAGTCGCTTACCTTTTGTAGGCCCAACGTCTTTCTCATCTCCAACCATAGGAGGAAAATCCCTACTCCATTTGAGTGTGGGTATAGATGGTTGGCGCTGTCCTGTTAGCTACAATGCACCTACATCAACATTTGGCACTGGAAATATGTGAAGGTGCGTGGGTGGGTGCTTCTCTCTTATGCATAAAATTTTGACCATTTCCATGTGTTGTGGAGACCATTTGGCCTTCAATCACTTCTCACTGCATTTTTCCTTTGGCTTTGCAAATCATGCCATAGCTCTATAGTAGCTACTAAGGTTTTCTTTGCGTGAGGTATGCAAAGGTGAGACTGGTTCATTTTGACTTGTCTTCTAAACAGTGATTTGCTTCCTTTTTTAGCATAATCTATGAGTTGTGAATTGTGCCTTCATCCAACACTCCCCATGCGTCCATCTTCTGGTTAAAGGTCAATGAAATCTTCCTGGATTTACAGTACGACCACTCAAACTTTGAACTGCTAGAAAAATTGAATCTTAAGTCCAAAAGAAGTGCCGGTCTGTGAGGTGAAAAAGAGTTTTTCAGGAGACAATGATGATGACTTGCAACAGCTACTTCACGTTATTTTCCTACAGAAGGTTCAAAATTCTGTAAGTGAGGGCCTTTTGAAGTGCCGGTTTGTGAGAACAAAGAGGCCATGCTGATAGCGACTAAAATCAAAATATTGAAGATGCAGTTGTCTTATCTTAATAATTTTACTATTTGACATTGATTGCTTTACCAATAACATTCATTCAAAAGTTCTCACGCCTATTCAAAAGAACAAACTTCTACATTTTTTCGTCTTTGAGACATTCTGACAAAAAGATTGTGTATCCTCTTTGTGCTTTCATCTGAAATGTGCCTAGAAATAAGGTTGGAAGAGACACATATAGCCTTAATGTCCAAATCCTAGCATACTTCCCTGGACATGTTGTCAGTTCAATGGTTAGAGTATCATGCCACATAATTGCAAAGTCTTAGAAAGATACTTGTCATTAAGATTTTGAGCCAAGTATTCTGACTGTTAACTAATATCAGCTATCTAGATAATCTACACAATAGGGACAATTTTCTAGCTTACGCATAATGTACTGTTACCTTTATTACTATTTTGTTGTATAAGCTTGCGGCCACAATGATGAACTACAATCTTATATCTTTTCAGTTGAGAGACAGCCAAACTCAGGTATTGCCCAACTAGAAAATTAATGAAATTTACTTTTGGTAATAACTATGAACATGAAGATGGTGCAATCAATAGAGTTGCAGAAGATGCACAAAACACGAGTTATTGATTTTGCTTACTGACATATTTATTGTTTGTAGGAAAAATACTCACAGGTGATCTTGGTGACGTTTTGATTTTTTTTAAGAAGGAGATCCCTCTCTTTTTATGGCGAAAATAGTGGGTTTTGTCATGTGTTTCATTTATCTTTGAAATATGTTATTGCTTAAGTATGCCTTTGTCTATATGTTCTTCAGTCAAATCATTTACTGATATTTATTGGTGTCCAAAAGGTCAACACTGTGAGTTATGGATTACTGATGTTTATTAATACCTAAAACGACATTGCTTATGAGTTGTGGGTTTCTATTTTAAAATAGAGTATAATGGGATCCATCAATATTTGCTAATAGATTTGAAATTTTGTTTTCCTAAAGGACTTGATCATTATTGAAGGATAGAAATCTCATATTTTGAAATTAAATTGATAGAAGGAGAGGCTTTTAGCTTTTACGAGAGAACTTTCTATTGCTGGTTAAGTTTTTTTTGAAAATTAGGATCCTTGTTAATGCTTCATCTATCAATTCAAAATCATTAGTGTTTTTGAAATCGTTTTAGTTAAATGAATAACTTGATGTTCACATGAATGGTTTTCTTTTTAATCTTGAAGGAGGATCGATTTCATTGGCACAAGGAATTTGCAAATATTGAATTGAAGAAAATAATCTTTGGAAAGCCTTGAGTTGAAAGTGGACCTCGCAACGTTGAAGAATCCAAAACCATTTGTGAAGAAAATTTGAATTGAATAATTGAGCACTAAACTTATACTTGACAAAATCATTTCTTAATGCTTAGTGTTATAATTTGGGGCTCCAATTACTGCTTTAGTTTTCTATTTTGAACCAACTCATCTTTGTTTTGGGTTTAAAATTAACCATTTGACTTGATCTTTTCAACTTGGTTAAAATTGAACCTTAGAAACATTTACTACAATTTCATTTGGACTTAAAATTGAACAAGGGAAAATTCACATCTCAATTGGTGCTTTTAAAACGAACTCATCACTGCTTTGAGGTATAAAATGAACAAGTGTCTTTCATTTTTTGCAATCTTTTTCACAAATTAACATCATTGAAATGTGTATGCGCTTCTCTTGCGCTTCACAGCAATCTTGAGAATCAAAAGCATTTTGGTGATGTTATGTTGTCGAAAATATTGCCTCCACACTTCAATTTCGGCATTTTAAAATTGAACAAAACATGCGAGTGTGAGCATGATATATTGCGGAGGTTCTCCCCTTTGTTTTTCAACAAAGGTTGTGTGAACGATGGGATATGTTAGCTCAATTTTGTTAACTTAGAGGGCCTTCCTTGTGGGAAAAAGTAATCACCCAAGGGAACAACCCAACCGATAACACGCTAAAGCCAAGCGACTTCCACCCGGGATATAAGTGTGGATATTGGAACAAAGGCCAATATCACAAGGATTATTTCGATGAGATGGACATAAATGAACTCTCGTCGATGTTGGATAATCCCCCATGAACGGAATGCCTGAATTAGAACCCCTTGTTTAGAAAAAGACCAAAACCTTGTCTATCTTGTTGGTGCAAAAGGTCATGTCCTTTGAAGCTGCCCCACGTAACATGCGGTCTTGTTGTGGAAATGGAAAGTATGCCATGGGAGATTCATGGGTACTAATGCTTGGCTGACCCGAATAAGTGAGTGTCATGGAGGGGAGCCAGTGTGGTCAAGCATTTAGCCATTCGCACAAGATATGCACAATTGGATTCGTCCAAGTGGGAACCCAACAAGATATTGCCTCATCATCCTAGGGTTGTAAAAAGTGCTTGGAATCAAAAAACACTTTGCTTGGATTCAAAACATTGAAAAACAAACATTCACAAGAGCCTCAAATTTCAAACACCTTGGAAGAAACAAATATCCTTTAATGAATTTAAGCACTCTTGCTTTCCCTAGGGATCATATCCTTAGAGGTTTCTAAGTGCTTGAATTCTATCGTCATTTGTTTTCACTAAGGATAAACCTAGGAAACTTTTGCCCTAATTTCCTTGATTTCCACATAATGGACCTTGTGGAATGAAAACGAAAGCAGGACATTAGACATTCAGTTTGAAAACATAATCAAGCAAGTGATTTTGGTAAAAAGGATTCACTAAGACAAGATAAAAGACAAATTTGATTACACATGTGTTTTCTAACATGATCAAAATCCCAAAACTGAAGTTCAAAAAGCTTAGTGTGAAAGCTAGTGAGGAGTTTCTTGAGATCCTGAATTGTTTGAAAGGTTTACTTTCTTCCCATAGGAAATATAGCGTGTTCTTCAACACCGAGGTCTTGTAAGCAGAAGTGTTATTCTAGGTCAAGTCTACGATCAAATTCAATCACTTCCATCCATCTCTCAACCATCAAAATCATTCAAAAATCACCTCACCAACAACTCTTGGAAACTTTGTAAACATCTGTTATGCTAAACTTCTAGGAAAAATCAAATCACTTTGTTTGACTTAACACAACTAGTCAAACCATCATCCTATAAATGAGTTCTCTCTTGGATAATGCAATTTCCTAGGGTTTACGAGTTCATCTTGTTTGGCTTAACACAACTAGCCAAATTATCAAATCATCATCACGTTTGACTTGACGTAGTTAGTCAAACTACCATCTTGTAGGAGTTTAGTCTATGGATAACACAACTTCCTAGAGCTTTACGATTACATTCATCACTCTTGGCTGACTTAACACACCTAGTCAAACCATCAATCCAATCATGAATCAATCAAATCAAGTCCTAAAAGTTTAGCATTTCCTTCAAAGTTTCTTTAAGAGTTCCATTCATCCATATCATTCATATTCCATTTATCTCATCCTCGTTATCACTTTGATCCTTCAAATTTCCTAGTTTTTCACTTCTTTGAACCTAACGTTTAGACTGATCTAAAGGATTAGAGGTTCATCTCTTACATTCTTGAAAATTGATCTTCATTTTATGGTTCAAACTCGATCTCAACACAAGAGGATCATGGAATATAAATTTGATCCATCCATCATGAGTAACCCAAATCAACTAAACTATCAAAGCCTTGCAATACCATTTGATTTTCAAAGCTTGTACAATGCATACATGGGATCATTATCTCATACAAACATCAATGGTACAACAAATATGAGCATAGCCAATCCAAATTTTGGAACACCTTTCCTAATGATAGATTTAAATCCAAGTCCAAATCTGCAAATCTATCAACCAAATGCTCAATGCATGAGTTTTCCAAACAACGTCATTCTACCAAATCCATACATGCCAAGTGCAAATTTACCAAACATGACCATTTCAAATCCATACTTGGTGAATTTTGGGATAGACACAATTGAAAATCAAACCAATGTTGTTCAAAATCAAAGAAATATGTTGACAACTCCATATGTTGATTCAAGTCAAGGTAACACCATGCAAAATCAAAGTTACCTAAATCAAGGCAATATGACTCTCAACCACAATAATTTTCAAAGTCAACCTATAATACCGAATCAAAACATCATACCAAATCATCCCATCTTGCCATTGATATCGCAAAAATAGGTGGCAACCATCCAAGCAAACCCAACAATCAACACCGTTCCCAATCCACCACCAATCCCACCGCCAAAGCACAACATGACCAATTCATTCTCCATTATGTTGCAAAATGCACAACAAGCTGCCTACCAAAAGGCACTCCAAGCCCAACAAGCTACATAGCTAGTTGCTCAGCAAGAACAAGCGGCTCAAGTAGCCCAACAAGCACAAGTGCAAGCACAATTCCGGGCACTATTGCAAGCAATCCAAGAAAAAGTAGCACAACAAAGAGCCCAACAAAAAGCTTTGTTGGCACAAAAACAACACGACCAGCAACAAGCATTGTTGGCTTAGCAGAAAATGCAGGCCCTACTCCCACAACAAAGCTTGCAAATGATTCCCACCACAATCATTCAAAATGATGATCAAGGTCCTTTGACCAATGATCATATCAAAAATTTCTCTACATCACCTAATGAGTTAGAAGAAATATCTCAAGAATTTGTTCCAAAGCATGATCAACATCTTTCACCAAGGCCTAGAAATGATCCTCTCCAAAACATATGGCCATCCTTTGACCTCATGACATTTGAGAATCTTCCTATGCCTAATGAAGATATCCAAGAAAGATATCCATTCTTTGAAATTGACCCATGTCAAGAACTTGATCCAAAGCATGTCGAAAGCGATTCTGAAATCATTCAAGATCAAGAATTTGCATCTCCAAGCTACTACAATGATATAATGAACACTCTCCTATCCATACAAGATGACCACATCCACATAGGACATACTCCTCCATCTACCCATGAGATGCTTTCTTTGGATGGACACGTGGATTATCTTTAGTCAAAACAAGAGTCTCATACTCTTGAAAACACTACCAAGGAACAAGAGTCTCCCACTCTTAACATTTATACACATGATCAAGATATAGACAAATGCAGAGACATATGAAAAATGGGTCATGAAGAAGGCTTCTACAGAAGTTGTGAATCAGAAACATCATGTGAAAGCATATCAAGAATAAATCATGAAGAGGACTTTTGCAAGGACATTGAATCATCAATACCTCTTGAAGAAGCACTACAATCTGATATCTCACAAAATCAAGCTATAGATATCAATCAGGCATTCATCCCACATATGGAGGATCTCGTCACTTATAAAGTTGGATCACTCACCTTTGTAAGGGAAAATCATCTTATCAATGAAAGATCTATGACCTTTGAAGATCCGCCATAGAGCAGAGAAGGATTAGAACCTTGTTTCCAAAGTAAATCATATCCTATTGCAGAGAAATTTTTTCAGCAGATGAATTATCAAGGTAGAGGATTAGGCCTAAATGAACAAGGTATCCTAAAACCAATGCAGATTTTTGGCAATCCTAAGCATCAAGGCCTTGGTTATTCAACAATCGAGGGATCTCAACATATCAGTAATACTTCCACAAAACTGGGGGCAACTTCGTCTCAAGCAAGCATCAACATAGGGAGCACGAAGGATCCTTATGATGAAACCAATGCCAATACTACAACCCACCACATCATGAATCTTCATCCACCCATCACCCCATCCACAAATTGGGACCAACGTCAAAACAAATATTTGAATCAAAGGATGAAGCATGAAGGAAAAATAAAATACAAATGGATACCAAAGAATACAAAGAATGACTATCCCTATCAAACTCCATTAGTCAAAGAAACTATGGGGAAAAATCAAAAAGGGAAAAGTATCCATCAAAGAAGTCTAGAAAAAAAAGCATGCTTCTCAAGCGACATACAAAGTGTATCAAGAAGTCGGTCCTAATTTCATGCACACCTTCATATCCACCCATCATTGCTCATCTTCCCAAGTTTGGCGAATCAAAGGTCCCAAGCTGTTGACCAATCCATCTTTTATACCTAAACACACTCCATCCACGCCTCCACGCATGATATCCAACTCTCACATTGACCATGTATTGGCAGTAACCCTTCATCATAAGGATTCAGAAGGTACCCTATTGCGACATGCGCATAAAGACAAAGTTAACTCCGGTATCAGAAAAATAGATCAGGGATCTCAAAAGTTGCATTCAAGTGCATGTGTCTTGGCAAAACAGCTTCTTCAAGCAGGCTACTGATGGCACATTATGACAAGAGCATCAACATCAACACCACCAGGTGGTTCAGCATCAGCTTAAAATCTCTAAGAAAATACAAAAAATGGTCACCTTGATGAAAATCTAGCAAACAGGTGTCTTGGCGACAACAAAAAAAATAAAAAATAAAAAAATCCAAAAATAAAAAAATCAGAAAAAGGATTGAAAACAGTAAAGAAAAAAATCGTCCTCTAGTGAAAACCACTACAGTGGCACTTTGGACAAGTACCATGATGAAAACCTCACAAACAGGTGTCATCTGTAGAATCAAGCATCTACATGTGTCATTTCAGGAGAAAGCATCTTATCACATCCATAATAAAACTAGCATTACAGCCATATCATCCATTCATCCACAAACCAGTTACCCCAT
Source organism: Sequoiadendron giganteum (assembly GCA_007115665.2). Taxonomy (NCBI): domain Eukaryota; kingdom Viridiplantae; phylum Streptophyta; class Pinopsida; order Cupressales; family Cupressaceae; genus Sequoiadendron; species Sequoiadendron giganteum. The sequence continues at coordinate 302,582,387 of CM021110.1, read as the reverse complement.
CCATTTTTTGTATCTGCATCCATAGTCTACCTTATCTTGATCTTGACGAAGTTTGGTGCAAACTTTACGCTTGCTTATGGTAAACATCTTGACATGGGTCATTTTCATTGATCCTATCCAATCCAAACGTTATCTGAGCCTCGAAGCATTATCTGAATGAGCATTCCTCTCTTCGAACACCTTATCTTGTCACAAGATAATCCTTGGCATCCTTTGCATGCTTACCGAATCTATCCACACACCTATCCAAGCGTTCACCCATGGCATTCCATACATTTCTAGACACTGGGGGTAGATATTTCCATCTTGCTTCGAGAATAAATCTTGATATATATCCTCCAACTTATGAAGTAATCTGAACATTGGAAAACATGAAAGCAAATTGGTCAAAGAATTTGTGAGCCAATGATCCAAATCACTAGCCCATGACATATTTTGACAAGATGATGTACCTTATCAAACTTTATTGAACATCAATCCAAGCAATTCATATCAATCGCATCTAATGTGCACATTCAACGTCACATCAAAACCATCAAAGCTATTTTGTTCCAAATCAAGCTTCATCAATCTTGATCAATCGAATCCAATCAATCATCACCTTGTTTGACTTAACACACTTAGTCAAACTATCATCTTGTGCACGAGTTTACTCTAGGATAACACAACTTCCTTGGGTTTACAAGTTCATTATCATCACTCTGTTTGGCTTAACACACTTAGCCAAATTATCAAATCCATAATCACCTTGTTTGGCTTAACATACCTAGCCAAATTATCCTTTTTGTATGAGTTTACTTTGGGATAACACAACTTCCTAAAATTTTATGAATGCATTATCACTTTCATTTGACTTAACACACTTAGTCAAACTAGCAATCCATCAATCCGATTGATCAACAATAAGCTTGATTTTCAACGAAATCCAAATCAAAGCACTGATACCATCACATATCCATATCCAAATTATCAAAATTGTGAGAAAAATTTATAAACATTCAAAAAAATAAAAAAACCAAAAACATTCAAAAAATCATGCAAAAAATCCAAAAACATTCAAAAATTCAGCCAAAAAACTCAAAAACATAAAAAAATCCATCAAAAATTTCAAAAACATCTAGAAAATTCATCAAAAATCCAAAAAACATCCAAATCATCCAAAAAATCGAAAAACATGTCGAAATATCAGAAAATCTTCAAAAAATTTCATCATCAACTCTTGTCAGTTTTTCACCTTGTCGAACTACGTCGTCTCTAAGCTTGAATGTAGGCAAGGTTGATCTTTGATCATCCCCCGAGACATTTAAGTCATTCTTTATGCGTCCATCACATTGGCATCCGTTTGCCCATCCTTTAGGCATCCATCACAATGGCATTCGTTTGCTTATCTTTGTTACATTTAGGTTAGTCTTTCAGGCGTCCATCGCATTGGCAATCCGTTTGCCCATCTATCTTTTCATTGAGTCAGGTTTTTCGTCTAAACTACGTCGTCTCTAAGCTTAAATGTAGGCAAGGCCATCCTTGATCGACCCCCGAGACACAAAATCCAAAACATTGAAAAATCTTGAAAATACCATAAACATTTGTAAAACATCTCAAAATTCCAAAAACAGCCTCAAAACATTTGAAAAAACCAAAATGTTGCATCCATTTCATCTCGCTTTCACCCATGATCGTCTCACTCATAATAAAGTCAGTCATCGCTTTCACCCTTTGGTAAGTTAGGCAGAAGCAAGTTTAGCAGGTTCCAAAGTGAACGCTTAATCGTCAGAGTCTCGAAAGTCTAAGTCAATAAGTCAGCAAGTTGGTCAACTTGGAGTATCAATAGCTTATCACCCCAATTAGTCTCACCAAAACCCTGATCACTACATGTCCTAGGATGAAGCTTTCCTGCGATGGACATAGGCATCAGGTAACCCTCATAGTAGTTAGTCTTGGCTAGCGGTATGAAGAACATCAGCTTGTTTGTTTACTTTATCTTGGTCTTTTTGACTTATCTTATTTTGCACTCATTCCAAGGACCTCTCGATGATGCCTAAACAAAATAGGTTTAGAGAGAAAGGAATGGGGCAATGATCATTATCTTTTTATCTATTGTGCTTGTTGGATGTTCTTATAAAATAACTTGGCAAATAATTGCTTTGTTGGGTCCGTCCTAGCAAGGTTTCCGTATGTCAAGTGTGAACAAGAGCAATCCTATCTGATTGTCGAGTCAAAGTCCATCACACTAGGTGCAATGCCATCCTGGTTCTTAATACCTTGATGCATCGCACCTACTTGTGTTATCAAACATAAAGAAAGGTATGCTCTTTTCCCATCCTTGGATAAACAATACATGATCATCATTCATCATCATATCCAATAAAGTCTCAATGACTGGGGGACTTGTTGGACTTCTTCATCTTCTTGGATTTAAGGGTTGATCCCTCTCATTCTTCTATCCTCTTTCATGCTAACAATGCATCCATCCTGCATCCATGCTACATTCATCCTCTTATCTTGCATAATCATGCCATATCCATCTCACATGCATTGCATGTTTAAAATAATATAGATTTGTTATTTTAAGAATCTTCCAAACATCTCATTTTCATCATCATTATCATATAGATCATATAGTCTCGCAACCCATACATCCATTTTGAACCTCTTTGTCGCGAGATCCACCTCAAATTGAATCTTTTCGCTCGATCTCTCGAGGGGGCAATGTACTAACGTACTTATTTCTACTGGGGCATCCGAAAAAATTGAGAAATTTTTAATTTTGATGTCAGTAGCATCATTGTTTGAACCAATGCAATGAGTACATTGCTTCAAAGAGGGGAAAAATGTAGACATGCAAAACTAACATCATGCATCCCACTCTAACCATTCTACTATTAATCAATTATAACAATTTATTGATTAATTTCCTAAGGTTCATTAAATAAATCAAATTATTTAATCCTTATGTTCTTCTCATTTGATTTAATAAATCAAACTAATTTAATCAAATATGAAATCCCTAAAACTCCTCAAGTTAGTTAATCTACATTAATTAACTTCTAATCATAATTACCATTCTCTAGCTTTTGACTCAACTAGAGTCAAATCCAAACTCTTAACTAACCCACCCACTTGCGCCAATAAATCATTTATTTGATTTATTATTTCCTCTAATTACATTTAAAATGGAATCAAAATGGAATATTCTTCCAATTTGAATCTTCCCCCCAAAAAGGACTTGTCCCTTCCAACAAGGTTTTAAATGCTATTTGCACAAGTCAAACATGGCATTTATTGCACCTTTCATCCCCCTTAAACATGTCGTTTCATTCAAAATTCAAATTTGAATGGGCATATTGACCAAAAATTTCCCAAGCTTTGGCCAATCCCATTATGACAAGTGTCTCTATCCTATTGGATGGGATTTAGTCCCACATTGCCTAATCTTGGCCTCTATTCTCTCAGCTTCTCCTATAAATGCAAGGCATTTTCTCTCATTTCTACAACAGCCACATTTGAAAGCATCTACACTATAGGTAACTTGAGTTCAAGCATCTCATTTTCTATCTCACTAAGCTTATCAAGGATTGGGAAAGGGCTCTTTCACATACACAAAGAGCACCAATCCACCATAGAATAGGTTGTATTTCATTTCTTCTTTGCATGCTTGAGTTGGTTTTATCAATTGTTTGAAGGAATGTTATATGTTATTCTATGAGAATGGCTAAATATATACAATCCATGTGTAAGATTTTGGCATCCTACAGATATCAAATCTTGTACCTGTTTCAAAATGAGACAATGGCATCAGGATATGTACAGATTCCAAGGACCTTGATAAAGCATGCCCAAAGGATGATTTTCCACTACCAAATATCGACATTATTGTGGACTTGACGGTAGGGCATGCCATGTTGTCAATCATGGATGGTTTCTCTAGATACAATCAAATAAAAATAGCTCGAGAAGATCAGGAGAAAATGACTTTTATATGTCCATGGGGAACTTTCTGCTGGAACGTCATGCCATTTGGTCTAAAGAACGTAGGAGCCACTTATCAGAGAGAGATGATGACAATCTTCCATGATATGATGCACACCTTCATGGAGGATTACGTGGATGAAATCTTGGCACAATCTAATACAATGGAAGGACATATGCATATCCTAGATAAAATCTTCACACAACTGGAGAAATTCAATGTCAGGTTAAACCCCAAGAAGTGTGTCTTCAAGGTCACATCAGCAAAACTACTGGGGTACATTGTATCAGAAAAAGGCATTGAAGTGGATCCCACTAAATTCAAAGCTATAATGGAGATGCCACCCCCTAAAAATATCAATCAACTCAGATCATTACAAGGAAGGCTCTAATCGATCAAAATATTCATCTCCCAGCTAGCAGACAAAAGTCATCCTTTTAATCACATTTTGCATAAAAATATAGTTTTCAAGTGGGATGAGGGGTGTGAAACAACGTTCAATCAATTCAAATAGTATCTAATGTCACCACCCATTCTCATGCCACCAACAGAAGGAAGACCTTTGCAATTGTACATTGCCATGACAGATATCTCTTTTGGGGCACTACTAGCACAAGAGGATTATGTAGGAAAAGAACATGCCATTTACTATATCAGTAGGACATTAAATGGGTATGAGATAAACTATACTTTCATAGAGAATTATTGCTTGGTGGTGGAATTTTCTACTCAACAGCTGAGACATTATATGCTGACCCATACAATCAGGTTAATAGCAAAGATTGACCCATTAATATATCTACTTAGTAAAGTTGCCTTAACAGGTAGACTGGCAAAGTGGGTCATGCTATTAAGTGAATTTGGCATTCAATATGTGGAAATAAAAACCATCAAGGGTTAGGTAACCGTTGAACAATTAGCTGAAGCTCCTCTACTAGATGATCGACCAATGACAATGAAGTTTCCAGATGCAGACATTCTGACAATGATGCCCCAACAATGGGTATTATATTTTGATGGATCATACACACAGCGTAGCTTAGGAGCAGGGATTTTGTTCATCTGTCCACAAGGACACACCATTTCAAAATCATATAGACTAATGTTTCAGTGTAAAAATAATGTGGCGGAATATGAAGCATTAATCATTGGGGTCAAAATAGCAATTCAATGGAAGATCACAAATTTGCAGGTATATGGGGACTCTCAACTAGTCATTTATCAAGTAAATGATGAGTATCAAACAAAAGATGAAAAGTTGATGCCCTACAAGCAACACATAGAGGCTCTAAAACAGTTCTTTGTCAGTATTAAGTTTGATCAAATTCCAAGGGTAGATAACAAAGCTACGGACGCTATGGCCACAATTACTTCATTACTACAATTGCCTGAGAAACGTGTTTGTTATGAGTTTATGGTGGAACAAGTATCATGTCCTTCCCATAATAATTCAAAAACCACTACTATCTACCATCTATAAACCATTGAAACTTCCATCTATGAAAAGACCTATGCTTACCTGAAAGACGATATCCTTCCTCCTGACCTTTCTAGGAATCAAAAATGAAACTTTATCCGCCAATCCACATGACATACCTTAATCGAAAACATACTTTACCGTTGAGGTCTTGATGGTACTTTACTTCGATGTATAGAACACGACGAATCTGAAACAACCCTACGAGAGGTTCACGAGGGTATTTGTGGAACTCATTCGAGTGGGATAACCCTAGCCAAGAAACTCCTTCATTTGGGATATTATTGGCCTTGCATGGAGAAAGAATCCTATCAGTTTGTTAAGAAATGTCAAAAATGTCAGATTCACAGCAATTTGATTCATGCACCAGCACAAGAACTACATCCTTTTACATCAACATGGCCTTTTTGTCAATGGGGCCTAGATCTGGTAGGCAAAAAAAAATCCATCTTCATCTAATGGAAACAAGTTCATTATCATGGCTACAAAATACTTCACAAAGTGGATAGAGGCAGTACCTCTTACAACCATCACTGGGAAGCAGATCTCCTCTTTTATCTTGAATTATATCATATGTCGGTATGGAATCCCTCAACCCATTATCACTGATAATGGATGAATGTTCAAGAATCAAGATGTCCAAGAGCTATGCGAAAAGTTTCATATCCAACATCACTTTTCAACACCATACTATCCTCAAGGGATTGGCTAAGCAGAGGGCTCGAATAAAACAATTCTCAAATTTCTAAAAAAGATGGTTAATGATGTTGGACGCGATTGCCATGTTTAGCTCAATCCTGCACTATGGGCCTATAGAAAAAGTATCAGAACACCAACAGGAGCAACACCATATGCCGGTATATGGATCAGAAGCTATTTTCCCCATTGAAGTTGAAATCCCATCCCTTCGTGTATCACTCAGAGGAATCATTTCAGATGAAGACTATTGGGTATCTAGACTACAAGAACTGGAATTGTTAGATGAGCGTCATCAACAAGCTGTTAATCATCTAATGGCTTATCAATAGAGAACGTCATGAAGTTACAACCACAGGGTAAAACTGAGGGTCTTTCAGGTTGGTGACTTGGTACTAAAGGAAAACCTTAGGAATCAGCAAGACAGGGAAAAGAAAGGGAAATTTGAGCCTAACTGGCTTGGTCCTTTTGTTGTCATATCAGTGTATGGGTCAAGGGCATATTATCTATCTATTGGCACTCTCAAATTTTGCAAATTTGAGATGCCTATTTTAAAATTTTTGATTTTGCACTTTCAGAAGTGCACCTGATGAATCAGTCCCGACTGACCCACTTCGGAGGAGTTTATTTTGAATCCTATTGATTTTCGTGCAAAAACCATTTGCAAACATACCCAATAGTCATATGTGAGTAGGCATGTCAAATTTTAACTTCCCACGATAAGTTTTGATAGTGTTTGAAAAAGTGAAGCTGGAAGGTTTTTGCAGTGTTCTGCTGTTTGCAGATTGTCAACTTGCGAAACAGCTTCATGTTTGAGCTTGGTTTTCACAACTAGTTCACTGTCATGTTAAAAAAAATGCTGTTCCATATTCTCCATACCTAAGTGATCTCGGGTGTCATTTTTTACAGCCTCATGATCTGATTTGCTATTTTTAGCAGATCAAAACCCAATGCAGTTTGTTCTCTTTTGCAGCTGCATTCATGACAACCTTTTTGAGAGGCCAATTTCAATCGTTAATATCTTTCGATCGGTGATGTTTCAAAGTATTTCCTTCTATACACATGCTCAGGGTACCTTAATTATTTACTATGTCTGATGGCAACTTGCTAGCAGTTGATTTGTTATTTTTACAAATGGGCAGTTGGGTCAGTTTTAATTGGTGCAGAACATTTGTTGTTTCAGAAAAGTTCAACTGAGCAAATTGACGGATTAATATCCAGTTCCTCGTGATCTATTTCTCTAAGCTGTATTTTGCACTATACTCATGGATCAAATGCCTAAATGCTTGCAATATTTGATGTCTCGTGGAGGTCGTTTGACTGGGTTTCAAGGGCAATTCCAGAGTCAACCTGGCCTGTTTTGACTGTTTTGCAAAAGGGGCAGAAAATAGTTTTTGATGGCGACCCAGTTCATGTTTTCACTTCACATGCATTCAAAATGTAGTGTAGAGTAATTTGAGGGTGAAATTTGTTTGAAAAATGATTTTTTTTCAGCTGGGCCACATGGGGACCCGACATGCTTTGCACAAGTGAAGGTGAAAATGTTGCATCTTGCATAGAACTACTCGTCTTTGTTGTCCTTAAAATCACACTTGTATGGTGTTGAAAATAACCAATTAATAGCGATATTCTCTGCTTGGGTTACAAAAGTATAATGGTGTGGAGAAATCTGGTCGCTCAACTTGCTGCAGGAGATTCAATATTTATGTCTTAATGGATGAGGCAATTATGGCGCCCAGCTAGACATATATGCAGAAATGGAGTAGCATATACATGGCATATGATTGTACAGGTGCTTCAAACGAATGTGATCTCATGGATTCCATCACAAATAGGTATACACATCCATTGATACAAGGAGGCCCGCGCCAAGTGACTCACGCCTGGGAAGCAGCAAATGGGGGTTGCGAGCATTGTAGAGAAGAACCTACGCCAGCTACAGGGTAAGAGTGAGTGCGAACTAGTGCAAAGGAGAAGGCTCATAGGGGGAGACCTATGTAGAGGGGCAAAGGGTAAGGCTTGGCCCAAATAGGAGGGAAGAGCACATGCCAGGAGGGAGACCCCGCAGCCAATGAAAGGATGCAGAATGGAGGAATGGGGAGGAGCCCGTGAGAAGCAAGAGTGGCCCATGGCTGGCAGTGAGTGGCGACCAAGTAGTAGGGAGTAGGTGGGAGACCTGTAGGAAATGTGAGGGTGGCCACCATGAAGCGAGCGACCAGCAAGGAGCCCTCGCATAACAAAGAGGAGCTCGATGGAAGACCAACGCAAGAAAAATGAGGCACGAGTAAGGAGTAGACCCAGCCAGATAAAGAGGAGCTCGATGGAGAGTGGGGTCCAGCTAGCAGGTGCAAATAGGTGAAGAGGTCAGCACCCATGAAGGTAGCCCATGTAAACCAGAAGAAGGAGGTGCAACCATTGCCAAAAACAAGCACGAGAACACTCCAAAAGGAGATTTAGGGCATTCTCGTGGACCTCGCGAGAATGTCGATAACAATGGAAAAAATCCCACATGGTGTGCGAGAATGCACACGGGGAAATTTTTATTAAAAATTTAAAGGGGATTACATAGTTTGAAAGCGAGGTGGGACCTGATGCAAAAATTTTACTCAAAAACAGGTGGAGGAGAAAAGAAATTTTAAATATTTGTCCGTGATGGGGATGCCTATTTTAATTTTAGTAATGAATGAGTAAAATTTATGTGGAGAACTTATAAAGTGGATTCATTATTCACTTTATACAAAATATTTTGTGTTGGGCATATAAAATAAAGCGAAAACATGGGTAATTATTTTACCTAAGGATAAATTTATGAGAAGCTTCATGTGAATTAAATATTCACTTTATAATGAGACTTTATTGTAAAATAGGTGGAACTTTATTTGTTGGGAATTAATATGAAGGAAAATATTAAAGATGAATAAATAGGCAAATAAAAGTTGAGTTCAAAGCTCAAATATTAAAGTTGGAAAACTTTAATATTTGGAGGTAAAGTATAAAGTGAATATGAAAAATATAAGTGCAGCAAAGAGGTAAAAGGAAGCCCCAAATATAAAGGTATTGCTCCAGCATTGTGAATAGAAATAAAAGACAAGAGTTAAAATAGTTTGTGCACAGGAAAGAAGTTTTGAGCAGTTGGATGAAATAATGAGATTCTCCTGCTGGGCATGTTTTATGTTACTAGATAATGATGGGCAAAGGCAGTTTTGGGAGGTGGAGTTTGTTGAAAGAGAGTGGAGAAGACATTTTGTAGACTTGTTGATCAACGGTGAATGAAGATTCTAGATGGCATTTTCGGATCTATTATAGGGCTTCTTCTGTTTCTTCCATTCTTCTATATCTTGTCTTCTTTTCTCATTGTGCGGGGTTCTCATTTTTTGGTATTGGGCTGGGTAGATAGAGGTTTGTTAAGTCTGAGTTACTTTGGAGTCTAGAAGCTGTAATTTCTGATTCTATGAGCAAATACAACCAATTTGTGCAAATAAATCATGAAATGTCTTTGCATTTTCATGAATATCTTCAATTTGTCTCCATACTTGTACAATTAAATCATATGAATTCAATAATACAAAGTGTTTTGAGTTTATCATCTCAGATTTCATGAGATTGTGTTATTTGTTTATGGGTCTATTTCAAAGAAATGGTTAAATACTGTGAGCAGATAATAGTGATTTTAAGTGTGCAGGTTGGATTTGATAAAGAGAAGTTGATTGATAATAGGAGTGGGATTGTTTGTGTAAGACACTAATAGTTGATGCAAAGCATCAACAATTTTAGATCCATTGGTTGAATGTAATTTGCTGATAAAGTTGTCTTATGTATTTGACTCCATAGCCCAGGATTGGCACTGATTTATCTTGCAGCTTAATGCATCTCATAAACAAATTTTAAATGTAAAATCATTCTTGTTCTTATTGTTTGGACAGTTGTGTCTGTCATGTTCTCCTTGCTGATTAATGAAACTCATTCAATAGTTTGCCAATATTGAGTGATACTTTAGGTTTCTTAGCATATTTCTGTGAGAATATAATCTGTTAGGCAATATCCTGTTGCTTGTGTGTTTAGATTGTTTGATGTTGCTAAAGGGTTACCCCCCTAGGTCTTACAGAGCCTGAAGTATAGAGGAAATGTGTATCCATTCCATTTCTTGTCAGTTGGCCACTAGGCTTTGTGGTTCCTTATAATGGAGGTTGGCTACCTCTTAGGGAATTTTAAATCCTAGCTAGGTTTCTATTTTAAACACCAACACTATCAATGTCAGAAGGGGATCTGTTTGATGAACCTATCAACAATATCCATCTTAGAAGGTTCTATACTTAAATCTCCTAGTGCATGGGTTAAACTTCTGAAATATTTTCCTTTATGAAAACCTGGTAAACAGGCATCTTGGTAACACAAAAATACAAAAAAATAGAAAATACAAAAAGAAAGAAAAAAAAAAGAAGAGAAAAATGAGAAAAATACACAAAAACAAAGAGTGTAATCAAGCCATATGGTGAAAACCTGGAAAGAGGTGTCGTATGTGATTCTAAGATCAACTTTCCCATCTATTTTGATACATATCAGGATCTTTAGTCTAGAAGTCAGTACCGTTTCATATCATTTCAAAAAGTCTTGCCATCATTGCATTTGTATCAAAATCATTTCACATAGTCAAGTCTCACTCCAAAGCTTGGGGGAAACATATGGATATTTCTAGGGGCAACAAGCACATCAATTTCACCAAAGGGCGAACAACAGTCTACAAGAAACAAAAAAAAAGATCAAAGTGCAACACCAATCATCATCAGGAAGGCATTCAAAAATCCGTATCGTATTGAAAATCCAAAAATATGTCAAATAAGTTACTCTCAGAAAGCAAAAACAAAAAAACAAAAACATAGGTCTGTGTCAGTCGAACTACGTGGTCTCTGTGTGTGTAACGTATGCAAGGATAATCTTTGATCAGCCCCCGAGAACCCTAAGATAAGTTAGTAGGTTAGGTCTTTCGTCAAAATCTCAAAAATCCAAAAACATGTCAAAATCAGGATGGATGATCTAAAAATATGAATAATGATCGAAACACTCTAAGTAACAAATGGATAAATTGTATTTTTGATTATCATTTCTTTGGAGTAACTCAATGATGTATTGAACTAGAGAAACAAGGAAAAAGAATGATGTTTTTATTATCTGTTATCTGTATGTTAATCATTTACATGTATGAATTGTTGGGGGATGTGCTATGCAAATGTCTCACCAATGAAATTGAGAATTCACACATTGAAATGATTAATCACTACTTGTTTACGCAATAAATGCTCAGGTCATCTCGGTTCAATTATACCTAGATGCTTGTGTTCGCTTGCAATATCAAAAATCATGAAAGAAGTACTCAGGTTGTTATTGGTCTAACAAATACCATTAACGCTTGTATTCACTTTCAACATCCAATAAAGCTCTATGATGACAAAAAGCACAAAAGTATTGTTAAAATGACAATCGTTTTGCATATAGTTGCATGTTAAAATTAGATTGCATTCATCATGATTCATCATATACAGAGTTCCAAAAAAATGATTATCTTATCTACAAATAGATTGAGTATACTTGACATAAATCCAAAACTCATCAAAAAAAGTCATCATCGCAACATTTAGTATCATCATTTTATCATTCATACATTTTATCATGCATCAAATAAATTATACATTAAATTTTACCATACGTACATCATGATCATTTTTTTCATTACATTATAATCCATCAACATCATATGCATTTAATCACTTATTAAACCCATACATCATTTATCATCTATTCATTGTTATCACATTTAAAATAAAAGCATCCAGTATCATTTCATCATAAGATCATTTTATTATCACATTTAAAATACAATAAAAAGCATTTATCCATCCATTCATACATTTTGATCACATTTAAAATGATTTCATAAAATCATCATTTAGAAATTCATACATCACATCATATATCCATATATCATATATCCTACACATGCATTTATCATTACATCATTGCATTAAAATAAAAAATCATTCATACGCATCATCACATTTAGAATTAAATCATCACACAAATCATATAATAAAGACATCGATCACATAGAAATCATAAATCCATCATCATATCACATCAACTACATCTCATATATATATCATCAAGTGTCAAGTATACAATGAAGTCTAAAAATACATCATAAAAAATGAGGTACATCATAATATACATCAGGGAGGATCAAAATAGCATCTATGATTTGCTACTACCAGAGTGTGTGGGACCAACGAGACCTGTACCACCACCACCCCTAGAAGGACCAGGATCTTTGGGATCTCTGCGTGGAGGCTATGTAACCCCCTCACTCATTGTCCGTGTGTGTGTCCGCCCAGATCTCGATGGGGCATAATTGAATCTATGCTCAGTGGGCACTACATCATGGTATTTGCCTCTATAGAACTCTGCCTCTCGGCCTACCCATAGAACCTCTCTCATGTAATCTCCTATGGAGGTGCCATCAGCCACTCTCTGGAGAGTCTCCAGTGTCTCCTATGCCCTCTCGACAATCTATCGTGCACTGTCTCTCTTGGTTGTCAAAGTGGCCACCTATGTCTACACCGCAGCCAACTGTCCCTACACTTGTGATAAAGCCTAAGCATGAGCCTATGCCTGGGCTTGCATCTGAGTTTGGGTCTACATGAGCATACACTTGGCCTGTACCAACTACCCCTACAGTGTCTAAACCTATTTCTGCAAGCCTATGATCTTTCTCTGATAATCCATAGGTGGCACTATCACTGCTCGCCTCTTGCGATGCCTGCTAGATGAGGGAGCACTACTGATGGCTGGCCCTACAACTCTATCCCCTCCACTACCACCATTGCTATCATCACTGCTCCTGCTATCCTCACTCCCACTCTCTGTGCTACCATCTACTGGAATATCACCCTCACCCTTTGTAGTATCCTCTGCCACATCCTCCTCTATAGGTAGTGGTGCTGGCTCATCAGGAATGGTGATGCAAGGATGTGGAACCAAAGCCAAAAATGTTGTGTACTCCTCTGTCATAGCTACCTCTGAAATATCCCTCTGCATATCCTAGGGTGATGGGTGCAATGCCCTATATCCCTCTACTACTACATCAATTGATAGATTAGGCCCCCAATTTGAAATATCCATGTGTCATCTGGCATAATGGGCTACCCCCTATGGCATACACTGTATGATGTCATACTACCTGTACATTCGGTGCAGCAGAAATCTCTCTATAATGAATGGGGTCCGCCCGATGAGATACATAGAATCACAAAGAAACCCCAACACTGCATCATCCTCATCCCACTGCTCACAATAAAGATACGGACACCAGATAACTATCTCAATGTCATGAAACACCTACCTCTAGTGCTCTAACTTTCCCATCCGGGCCTATGTAAACCGACCTCTGTATCTAAAAATGTAAGGTCTTCTGGTTGGTCTGTCTGCAATCGGAAATGACCGAGCAATAGAAAAATGCTCCCATGCCCACACCTGTAATAGGGTCATCCCTGCTAATAAGCTCGTGCCCCAAGGTACACAACTAAGTGTAGATCATGATAAAGATGTGCCAGTATGCACATCCCCCACAAATATCTAGTACCGTGTACCATCATGCTCTCAAGAGTCCTACCCTAGCCAACGAGGAATCTCTTTGACCTACGATCAGGGCAAAGGAAACCTCCAATGAATCCAGCTAGTACTGCTGGTAGTGTCACGTAAGAATCAACGATCCTCCGCCATCGAACACTCAAACCCTCAATGTCCCGATCTTGAAATACTCTACGAAGAGCATCTCTGCCGCCGGTCCCATGGGAATCATACATGACAATCTCCCCCATGAATAGAATCCACAAGATACACCACACATCCTCAAGTGTGACCATCATCTCGCATGTGGGTAGGTGAAAGATGTTGTGGTCACTATGCCACTCTCAGCCAACATAGTCAACAGACCCCGATTAATCCTAATCTGGGGCATATCAAGCAAGCTAGTAAGGCCACATTGGCCTATCACCTAAAGCTCATCTGGTGATAGATGAGGAATCAAGTCTATCATCCATGGAAGCCTCTCTCGCATCTGGAGAGTACCTAAACGCTCCTATCATCACAAATGAAAAATCTACAATCAGTGATCTATGTCTAGAAATCAAAAGTCATTCTACTATCAAGTCTATTCCACCATGGGTGATCATCAACAAACCTCACCTATCATGAGGTTCATCAAACAATATCTAATCTCACCTATCATGAGATTTATCAGATATTGAATCATTTCCTTGCCTATCATGATGATCATCACAAATAAGACTTCTTCTCGGCTATCATGAGAGAAAATATTATTTAAATCATCAAACTCCAACATTAGGAATTTGGATTGTCGATCATACCAATCCGAAGAATGGACATGATCATAATTGACACAATCAAAGTTTAAAATTTCAAAATATTTAATTCTAACATGGAAGCGCTAAAACAAGCTCCCAAAACACTAAAACCCAAAAGTGCTACTTTATTAGTTCAAAGCGCTAACTCAGGCACCAAAAGTGCTAAAGCTTAGAAGTGCTACATCAACACTCCAAATCGCTATATCAGGCATCTGAAGCTCTAAAAAACCCTAAGCACTAAATAGTCCATCAAAGCGCCACTTTACTAGAAGCGCTTAAACAGACCATGAAAGCGTTAATTCACCGAATCAAAGCACTAGAAATTTCAAAGTGCTAAAATTCGGCATCAAAGAGCTAAAGTTCAGATCCTAAGTGCTACATTACCCTATGGAAGCGCTAGAGGTTTTAACCCAAGCGTTAAAACTCAAAGCACTAGTCAACCTACTGGAAGCACTACAACATGACTTGAAAGCGCTAAAACAACCTAAAACACCTGGAAAGCAATAAGTGCATAAAAAACAAAAATACGCGAATTATGAGGATGTCAAGGGGTACATACCGGAGGTCCATATGTGGCTGATCGTCGGTGGCATCGAACACGCTCGAATCGGTGAGTGTGGTAGGGGATAGGCATCTTGCTCCAGCTGGTAGAAAAGTCTCTATCACAAAGGTTTTTTGAATTCAAAAAACACAAATGATTTTGAAAATGACCTTTTGCACTGTTTATAAATTTTGAAAAGGTATTTTTGGTGGGTTTTATAATATTTTGATTAATTTTGACCATGAAATTAATTAAAATTCATCGGCGGGCTATATTTCTTCATCATATCATCATCAAATCATTAGAAAATCATCAAATTTTTGAAAAATTCTAAAAATCATCACATCATTAATTTATCTCTAGAGGGGGCATATTATCATCAACCATCTAAAAATCAATGTTTGGGGCATGTCTGGGGCATACATAATTTTTTTTTGAAATCATCAATCCTGGCATTAGCAACAAATATTTTCTTCGTAGCAATGCGTAAACACATCACTTCAAAGAGGGGCAAAATGTATACACCTAAAAATGGTCTGGAGCATCCAAATAATTAAATACAAATTATTTGATTAATTATTCTAATTTCCTCTACTATCGAATAAATAAAAATATTTATTTATATAGTTCACATTTAAAATTCATCTTAATTAAATAAACAAAATTAAATACTTTGTTCGATTTAATTATCAAATCCCTATTTCAATCTATCACATCAATCTTAAATTAATTAAATAAAGATCAAAACACTTTATTGATTAATTGCCATATTCTCTTGTTTTAATAAACAACTATCTTAAAGTTTATTTTATTAAATTATTTATCTCCCTTTTGCTAATTGAAATAAATCAAAAATATTTGAATAAAAAAACAAGGAATATTCGATCTATATTCTCTCAAAAATGAATTAGATATCCTATGTCTAAATCTATGTCAAAATATGTCAAATTTAATACTTTGAAACTTCACGGGAAGTTTTGGAGACAAATTGGAGACAAATTTGGAATTTGATGTCTCAATCCTCTTCCATCAATCTTTCCTCTTCTCTTGCCTGGTGTTTTCATGGGTAGAGACAATCTCCATTTTTCTCTCAATCTCCTCCATCTCTCACCATTCAATCCTCCAGATTGAATCCAAGCCTCTCAATGCCTTCCCTGTGCATTTCTACAGCCAAAAAATCTATAAGTACAACCTCATTGAACCAAGAAAAAGATCCACATAATCAAGTTTATGCACTCTTACTCTACAGGAATTCAAGCATCAAGCATTCAAGCAATTCAACAATCAAGCTTCAATACAATGGTTTCCTCCTGTAGCTGCAATTATCTGTTTCATGTCTATTCTTGCTAGTTTAATTCATTTATCATCTAGTATTGTCATAATTAGTTCCATATCACTGCATCAACATCCATCTCGTTCTTTGAATTGTCATTTTAACAATCATAGTGTCCTCACGATCTGAGAGCAATAGTGGTTTATTAAATATTTGAGGATAGAGAACAATATGATGCTTTCAATTGATTACTGTTTTGATTTAGTTCAATTTGAGTTATCTTTGATATAATGTCTTATTAAGAAGTGTATTAATGTTATTTACCTTATTCCACACTTACAGTACCAATTAAAACTTTCTCACCATAATTGCCTCCTCACCCGGAGGAAATATTTCTCATAAGTCTTCTTATCAAAATGATAGGGACTAATCTTGCTTTGATCTCAAAATATTTGTTTGTACACTGCCATGCCTTATTTTCATCTTTTCTACACATATAATTTCTTGTCCGAACTAATAGCCGAAATCTCAAGCATGTGCCCTAAAGAACAAAGTTGAAAATAACACAGTTTAGGAATAGTATCTCCTCAACCAAATTTGGAAGTATTCTAACTTTATTTAGATTCCATTGGAGCCCTTTAGAAAGTCCACATGGCACCTGCCTACTAGCCCGTCTAAAGATACAAAACATAGGCAGGGCCCACACGAGATGGCAGGGAATGGTAACCATTGAGCCAATTTGCCAACCATCAACCGTCAAATTCATCTTTCATGAAACAAACCCCTATCCTCAAAACCCATTGGGTTCCACCGTATGACATGTGTCACACTACTGACTAGCCCATGTGACTATCCCATTTTACCACTACAGATAGATGGGAGCATGAGGGAAAATCCTAGATGTGAACACTTGTTGTGATGTACACCATTCATCAAACCTCAAACAACACCCACTTCCCTATGAAGGAATAATTCCCACTATCAAATAATACCACGTGGCCATCGCCTGCTAACTCATGTCCTTAAAATAATATGGAATAAAACAAGATGGGCTCATGGGGAGTGATACAGATATGGTCAAGTCTTCAATCAATCAGTCATAGATCATCCTTGAAAAGCACCAATCAATCTTACCAAGGAAACTGGGTTCACTAATATACCAAACATGTGGTTGAATCCCTCCAACCTGTATGAATAAAATAAGAGAAAATAAAACAACACAGGTATACGAGGAATGACTAGGATCGATTCCTACAATCGAACGACCAACATGAAGAATAATTTTTTCGCATGCAATAAAATTTAGTCATAGACAGGGGCCACCCCTAGGCAACAAAATACTAACCCTTTACAGTAAAGGATAAGGATATAAATTTTTAAGATTAAGCCTTGGATCATAGGGAATTAAGACCAAAAAGAACCAAGGAGACCAACAAACCTAAGGGATAGGGGCCAGTAAGATGATTAATATGGCATAAGTGACAACTTAAGTAATTGGTAATGGGGAGAACAAGTCAATGTGACCATAAAACAAACAAGGTTTTTCATTTATAGGCCAAATTTTGGAAGTTTTATGAACATAAAACCCTATCACAGTGATGAGAACATGACCTAAAATTAGGCACAAGGGGCCAAGTGAAAATTTTCATAATTTTTAGGGTGAAACACAAAAATTCTGAGGGGTTCCATCAGTGGCTCCTATTGGGGACACATGCCTCTCTTAGGCATGGTGAGATCCTAGAATCATTGGATGAAGAAGAATAGGCAAAAAGGAAAAAACAAAACAAACAAAAACAAAAAAGAAACAAACAAACTATTTACAAAATCATACAAAGGCCCAAAAGGTTAAAAATAGGAGATCCAATCTCCATTTTTCTAGAAACATTCTTGTGAGATGCATATGTTATTATGTACCCTTACATATAACCTAGGTTTCTTTTTTTGTAGATGGCACCAGGCCACAAATAACCTAGGGCCAATTCCTGCCCCTATCAAAAACCAACCATCTGAAAGATTTGTTGTCCTTTTTTCCACATTTTTCTTTATCATACCATTGCATCAAACATATCCTTCTTCCTATAATCATAAAACTATGGTTAATATAAAATTTTACCTAATTACAAATACTACCACTAACATTTCTCTTAACTTTTCTAAGTAGACCATTTCCAGTGTAATCTTTATCACTCCTCTCTGTGTAATCAGGCATAAATTGTAACCTTTCATCATTATATGACACATGTGTGTTATGTTCATCATATGAAACATGTTCATACTGAAAAAAAAATTCCTTTCTCTTCACTTCCTTGTTATGTTTCATCAAAATTTCTTCCATCTAAAATGGGAACTGAAAGTAGTCACACTCCTTCAAGCAATTGTTATCATGATACTCAACCCTATCATCAAAATCTATGTCGAATGTAAAATAGTCATAGGAAATTCCCTTGAGGAGTTCATAAATGTGTTCTTTGCTTTCTCAAGATGATATTCTAACCTTGTATCAAATGCATCACCAGAATCCTCAACAAGGATTGGATTATCTCTATACCAAAAGGTGTCATCATTTCTCATCTCTAGTGAAGATGGAGACTCATCAAACAATGGATTTTCCATTATATTTATTTTTGACATAAGAATCTCACCCTCCTTAGTAGGAAGGTCAAAATCCTTCAAGTCATATTTGTACTCAAAATCATTGTAATCACTAGAACATCATATAGACATATTTTCAACTTCATTCTCATCATCAGTAGTTAACATCTCTAACTCATACTTCAAAATTTCTTCATAGGGAGAAAATTGTTCCTTTTCAATCCAACATGTGTTCTCATTATCAGCATATTCCACATTTATAACAAAATATTTCATTTCCACTTCATGAGGATAATCACATTCAAAGGAATTAGAACACTCAATGCTATCATCATTACCACAATAAAAAAAATACATCAGTGTTGTGACTATGTTCAAAATTTTCAGGCTGAATGATCAATCTTATGTCTTCTAGAGGACAACAAGTGCCAAAATATTCAAAATAATTTAAAACACCTATTTCACTTGCTTTATTTAGTTTCCCATTTTCAATTTCTACTCTAATGCCTTCTTCTTCAAGTGATATCTAAATATTTGACTCATATGGAAAAATAGAGTCATTATCATTACAGTTTGAAAACATAATAGCCTTTTGATAGTCATCTCTAATGTTTTCAAAAATATAAAAGAAGCCACATACTTGGTCAAGGCTAACTGGCTTTAATTCCTTTAGTAGAGGACTTAAACCGGTTCATAATATTCATAGAATGAATCAGTTCATTCTGAATTTTCAGGTCTATGACATCAAGGAATCTCTACTAGAGTATCCATAAATATTACATAGGGATTAGATGGTGATTCATCTTTGTGTTTCCTTATGTAAGATAGAGCTTGAACAAATACTGTATAATTACAACTGCATGCAACTTCTTGAAAATTTGTTTGAGACTCTATATGATCAACATTATGGAGTAATGTATAGGCTAAAACAATAGAGGTGTAAGTGCTTTGGCATTCATTTTCAATTTTTTTCTTACACCTTTCATCAACATTTGGTGTTTCATGGCAGCAAACAGTTGTATTGAAATGACCATTGTGTATTCCATATTTTTTGTTATTTTCAGTGTTCATAGCTATCTCATAGGCCTGACGGAAAGTTTTAGGATCCTTGTCTCTCAATAGGTAGCTCATATTATTATCAAAAGATCCTAAATAAACAACCAAACATACTGCATCACTTAATCTCATGAAATCGGGAATATCCCTCATTTTTTTAGAAAATCTCCGGTTAAATGCTAGAACCAACTTGTTCTCTTCTTTCTCAATGCTCATAAAATTATTTAACATTGAACTAGCACTGATTCTTTCATCAAATTGCCTCATAAACACTGCCTTGAACTCATCCCAAGAACAAATAGAACATGTTGGTAAATCAAAGAACCAATATCTTGTATCTCCCTTTAGGGAATGGAAAAATAATCTTATAATTACATCCTCATGATCTATTTCATAATCATCCATTAAATTATTTAATTCTTGCAAATTCTTTCTTGTTGATTCACTCTTTGTACCACTAAATTTTGGTAATTTATCTCTGACGTTAGATGGAATAACATTTGGGTAACCATAAATACCACTGAAACTTATGGCTCTATATCTTCCAGTGCTAATTTTTTTTTATTACATGACAGGGGCTGATTACAAACCATGGTTGCACTAGGAACCTAAACCACCAAAAATAAAGAGGGAAAAGATGTACTCTTACACCTCTAGAATTTTGCATCTAAGAGGGAAGAGGTCTTTCTTTCAAAACTTTTCACTTTAGGGTTCATTCAAAGGGGGTTACGGGATTAATGTGATGTGTGTGAGATTCCATAAATGTTGGAAAGATGAAAAGGAAATGGTTTATTGAATTCTAAATTATGCAAATGCAAAGTGCTGGAAAAAACATAATGATATGCAAACATATACAAAATGACCTAAGAATGTACACTAAACTATACACAAATGAAAGAGATAGAATGTGTGCACCTAGGATTTGAAGGAGGATTTGTTGGAGGTTTGGAATGCTGATGAAAATGTTGTAGAAGTAGAAATGGACACTTGTGCCAATCTGGGCGACCTAGTCCCAGATTTGAGAAAACTGGTCAGGAGCCCGTTTCTACCAAATGGGTGTCTCAAAATGTGAAAATCATATAAAGTCCTATCTAGTTGGACTAGGTCGCCATTTTTGGTGACTTAGTCCCCTTCAGGATTTTTGGAAATTACGAAGGGGAAATGGAAGCCCTCAGTTTGCACCTCGGTTCTTCATAGTTGTCCGCTTCTCGAACTCTTATATTCAAGCCTAAAAGTGACTTTTGGTGGATGATTTGACTTTGCAAGAAAGGAGAGGTCTTCAACAAGTCTTCAAAGCCTTCAATGATCTTCAAAGAACCTAAATCTTCAAACACACAAGGAGAGAAAGAGAAAATTTTGATTGTTAGGGATTAGGGGTTTGCCTTGGTCACACCCCTTCTAGGTAACTAAACCAAAATGAATAGAAATAATGTAATGAAAAATGAAACAATGGATTAATGAAGTAAGTTGCCTTGCCATGATGAGAGATCGTGTGTTGTTGTGGAAATCAACCCTTGAATGTTTCATAAATGACGTATTGTTGAATTGGAATGATCAAACCCTATCTTTCTTGAGAAGGAGTGATGCGAGATAAAGAGTTGTGAATAATGAGTGTCTTATGATAAATTAGGGTTTATAGGCTTATTTATACAAGTTATGCCCCAATTTTCTTGAAATAACATCATATAGGCTGACCTTAGGGTTTTAGAGACAAAATCCTGAAAGAATATTAAATTAAAATTAAGTTTTATGCCACATGGGACTAGGTTGCCCAAGGTGGCAACCTAGTCCACCTGGGCATTTTTTATTGGTTTTTGGGGATTAATGTGTGATTATTATTGCTTTCCAGGATTGTCTCATGAAACACACTAGGATAGGACTTATATGTGTATTAAGGGGTCATTATAGCATAATAAAGGGTTAATTTGGTGATAAAAATCCTAGGATAGTGTGAAAATATTTTACAACAACTTACAACACTTTGGCACAAGGCTTGAATAGGGGTAAAAAGAGGTTGAAAGAGGTCCAAAATCCATAGGAAAGGGTCCAAATGAGTGAAAAGTGTCAAAGGCTACACTTTTTTGTGACACTGAACCATACAAGGATGCATATATTGATGCACCTTTTCTTATACCCTTACAATAAAATTCCTATCAATATTACAGTTATATAGGGTACTTCAAATTTCTTGTAATTTGACCTTAAGCATTCACAATGCATTTGCCTATCTCAACTTTCTTAAGACCTTCTAAATGAATTTATTCAAAAAAAATATTACATACTTCTCTTCATAATAAAGGTTACAAGATAATAGCATAGAAGTATGTAAGAGAATTTTCACTATTCCCTTTTCTTTAGTGCTTATTTTCACTTAATAGGGAACTAAAATATTTTCAAGACTTTCACATATAGTTTTCATATATAGATTTATACCCTTTTGAAAACCAAAATATGGAGAACACCTGGATATGTTGCAACTTCTATAGATTCTTCTTCTTGACTGGAATTATTTATATATTTAAAATGTGCTTCACATCTTCATCAGGTTCTTGAGATAGAGTCGCTACCTCTCTTCACAAAGGACTAAACTTGAAACATTATGAAGTTATTTTAAGACTAATTTCCTATTTGGGTCTTTTCCCACAATAGAGTCACACAAATTCTTTGAACTTTTGCTACAAAAAACTCACTTCCAAGTCTAAAATTTTAATATCTAAACAAACTAGTTCAGATTCACCAAATTCTTGACTCTATAATTCACAATCTGCAACTGGAGATGTCAAAGTTGTTCCCCAATAGAGTAACCATTATTCTTGGTGATTTTTCCAATAGAACCAAACAGTTCTCTAGAAAGTTGCCAACTCTTATAATGAAGAAATTTTAAGGTTACTGGCCAACACAACGAGCCTAGAATTTTATGATCCTTACTCCTTCACTTTTGGCTCTGTTAAATGAGGGAGGGTAATCCCAAATTAAATCTACATGAAATATATATAATTAATAACGGATTGATTCATGGTTAAATGCAAATAAAGCCCATCCCATTGAAGATTTGGCATATCCTTTAAGTGAATGACTACTTATTTGCTATGAATCAAAATAATTCCATCCCACATCCAATTCATTGAAAAATTATTTTAAATTGATATTGTTCTTATTTTATGTTCAAGGCTAGGTGTGTACTTTCTCATTCTTCATGCTATATTTTATGATAAATCGGATAGTGTCTTATCAATTGGAGCAACAAAGTTTAATATGTAATGATTTGTAACATATTAACTCCTTAATTTTAGAAGTAGATGAACTAACCTCATACTGAAATGTAGACTATGAAAACTCAAAATGCCTAAAAGAAAAATTCACTACTTATCAATCCTAAGAAATTTCTTATAAATTTTATACCCTATTCAAGAATTTTAATCAAATCTTTGAGTTAAAGAAGAGAACATAATAGTACATTCAAATATAACCATTTGAATATAAATGATAACACCATTCACATTGTCATTCATAACTTGTAAGAAGTATACATAAGAGAATATTTGTTTCCAGACAAAGATTTGTTTCTATATCAGTAGTTTATATAAAACTAATTTAAGACTGTTACATATAGAACTTCATTCCCAAGACCATCTACTAGCATATTCACCCTTATCCTATCTAAAGTTCCTTTTTTGAGTTAATTATTAACCCAAAACCCTATTGAAACTCAAAAGTCCGACCTTTGTAATGAGCCCCAAAATCCCCTTTATAGAATAAGGGAGAAACAAGCATCAGGTTCAATTAAATTTATATTTCGTTTCATTTTGAGATCATTTGCACCAGAATTTGAGACATCCACAACATGTTGCATGTAATCATTGATGAAAATGGAAGAGTAAAAGACAACATTCCACATCCCTTGCATGTAGACCCACCATCTCCTCAAAAGGCAGAGTTAGTTGTAGCAACAACATCCTCGTCCTTTCTGACGAAAGAAGATTCTTCACTCACAGCCTTAGCAAAAAATTGCATAGTACTCAACAATAGGAAGTCTGGCACCTCTCCTATACACTAGCTTGAAAATTTTCCACATCAGCACTAGAAACAAGAAATCACATGAATGCTAAATAGGACAATCTTGACAATAGGGCCATGGTGTCATCAAAAAAAATAATGGGGTATAGTCATCACTTTGAGTCATTAGCCTCAGAATATACTATCCCACACCTTCCTCATGGTGGAATTCGAGGAACCGTCATCACCACATCGTCAAAATCATCAGATGGTACCAGGGAGAGAGGATAATAATCCCCCTCAAAATTAGTGTCACCCTCATTGTCTGAAGGGTCGTTAGAGAACTCACTAGAAGAATTAAGTTCTCTCAGACAAGCCTTATGATACTTGCACCTTTTCTTTGTCTTCTTTTCATATTTCACCAACTCCTTGCCTTTGAACTCGACTAATTCTTCTGAAACCATTCAGTTCCTCAGGGGGTAGTTAGTCCTCACACCATACTTCTTAAATTTCCTACATCCCTTTCCACTCTTTGGTGTATTAGGAGCTCCATGTGTATCAGATTCATCCTTTAGGGCATTCTTCTTAGATTCCACCAAACCCAATCTCCTAGACCTTTGAATTGTCCTAGTAGACTCTCCTAACTTAGTCATCCTTCCAATGATGAGAACCAAACGACACTCCCAAAAATGAAAAATCTGAATGAGAAGTATAGCAATAAGTCCCTCTTTTCACAAGCCATGCAAGTGTGCCAACCATTAATTCTTCAAAGAAAGCTTGTGCGTGCTAGCTGAAAATAGTCTGACTTGATCCTTTTAATCTTAACTATCGATCATGTTTTAAAAAGATAAATCAATGGGTAGATTACAATGCAACCACTTACAATTAAGTTTTAATTATGATTTTAATGCTCCTTTAAATCAGAAAATATTTGAGTAGATAAACATCTACTCCATACGTAGCACCAATTAAAACTTTCTTGCCATAATTAACCACTCACCCATAGGAATTATTTCACTCTTATGTCTTCTTATCAAAATGGTGGGGACTAATCTTAATCCGATCACAAAAAACTAGTTTGTACACTACCATGCCCTATTTTCACCTTTTCCACACGTATCATTTGTTGTTAGAACTAACAATCGAAGTCTTAAGCATGCACCTTAAATAGTAAGGTTGAAAATAACACAGTTTAGAAATAGTATCTCCTCAGCCAAATTTGGAAGTATTCCAACTTTATTTAGAGTCCATCAAAGCCCTTTAGAAAGTCCACATGTCACCTGCCCACTAGCTCGTCAAAAGATATAGAATATAGGTAGGGCCCACACATGATATAAGGGAATGGTTAGGATTGAGCCATGCCATTAGCCATCAACCATAAAATTCATCTTTCACTAAAAAAACCATTGTCCCAAAAACCTAGTGGGTTCCACCATATGATAGGTGTCACACTGCCCGGTAGCCCATTTGAATATCCCATTTTACCACTACAGAAAGACGAGAGTGCAGGGAAAAAACCTAGATGGGAACACGTGTTGCAATGTACACCATTGATCAAACCTCGAACAAAATCCACTACCATGTGGCCATCACCCGCTAGCCCGTGTCCTCAAAATAATATGGAATAAAACAAGGTCTCATGGGGAGCATCATAGATATGGCCACATCTTCAATCAATCAATCATAGATCCTCCTTGAAAAGTGCCAGTCATCCTTACCAAGGAAACTAGGTTTACCAGTATATCAGACATATGGTGGAAGCCTGCCAACCCGTATTAATTAAATAAGAGAAAATAAAACAACACGAGCATACAAAGAATGGATAGGATCTATTCCTACAATCGGATGGCCAACTTGAAGCATAATTTTTGCACATGTATCAAAAGTTAGTCAGAAAAAGGGGCCACCCCTAGGCAACACAATGTTAACCCTTTACAATGAAGGATAAGGATATAAATTTTTAAGATTAACCCTTCGATCATAGGGAATTAAGACCAAGAAGAACCAAGGCGACCAAAAAACCTAAGGTCAGGGACTAGTAAGACAACGAGTACGATGGAATAAGTGACAACTTAAGTGACTGGGAACGGGGAGAACAAGTCAATGCAACCTTAACATGAACAAGGGTTTTTCATTTGCAAGCAAACTTTTGGAGCTTTTATGAAGATAAAACCCTATCATAGTGATGAGAACATGACCTAAAACTAGGCACAAGGTGCCAAACCAAAAATTTCACAATTTTTAGGGTGGAACAAAAAAATTCTGAGGGGTTCCATTAGATACAATGTTCTCAAATTTGAGAAATCCATTAAATTGATTAGGATCTCACCTTAGAGATGATTTCACGACACATCAAACTCCTCTAGGTTAGTTGAATTTCCCAAGAAATTAGTGAGATCATGCCAGAGATTATTCTTCCACAAACACAACGATTTTAGTGGCACTTAATTTCCTAGAAAAGTTGGGATATCACCCCAGGGATTATTGAGTGAAATATATAGGTCCTCTAGCTTCATTAAATTTCCCAAGAAATTTATGATTTTTCCTTAAAGGTTGTAGTTATATAGCCATAACTTCTATAGTTGCTTTAGATTTCCAATCTCTCTTGGAATCACATTAGGACATAGAGAATTACTAGCAATCGTGAAGTTCATTAGAAACTCCAAATTCCCAAAAAGCTTCGGGAATGTCCCACTAAAACAATTTTCATGGAGGAAGAGTGCTTATAGCTTTGGTAGCATTTTGAAGGATAGAGGAATGTGACAAGATGTCATTATACCTATCTCTTTAGTTGAAAATTACATCAATTATCGATCAGGCAGTGTTTAAGGCTATATGCAATATGACACTTCTTGACTATCTCTCTCTTGGATTTTCTAAATGAATGGAACAACTTAAACGAGACTTAAATGGAAGGCCATTAAACTAGAAAGGTTTGAAATTATTAAACTAAAAAGCAACAAACTATTAGTATAAAAAGAATTTTGACTAAACTAGAAAGCATTGAAATGATTAAACTAATAAATGTACAAATTGCTAAAACAAAAAAATAGGTAATGAAACTATGAAACATCTAACCAATAATAGATTATCAACCTTAACAGCTAATAGAAAATGACTTGTCAAATTGAAACTTAATAGAGAGAAAAGGTCCACCGAAACTTGAACTAATAGACTGAAAGAAAACTAGACTTCACACTTCACCATCTACAAAATATAAATAAAAAAACTCTAGAGGTAAGATACTTATCTATCTATTCCTATAATCCCTCAAGTGGCCAGCTCATGGGTTCCTCTATATCTAACTTAGGTCACATAAACTTGTAACTTTAGAACTACTCCATCAAGACCAATTCCATTCTCAATGCTTAGCAAAACAGAATAAGATAAACAAGATTCACTTTATTCATATTAAGAGAGTAATACATAAAACATAGCTCAAAGATACATTATGACAACATCACGATATTCTCCAATTCTCTTTTCATTATGAAGATTACATATTTATACAAAAGACTTTTTACAAGAATCCTAAAATTTAGTAGGTGCAAAGTACCACTTAAAAAGTCTTCAACTAATATTTTACAAGGGTGATCTCACAATAGTGGTTTACAATTTTAGGCCAAATTGGACACTGAAATTATTATTTTAACTAAATCTTCACATTCAAGCACCTATAGCTGCTAAGACGTGAATAATTTGAAGATGTTGCAAACTAGAGTCTCATCACATTTTACTTATAGATTCTAAAAATATTTTTTTCAAAACTTTTGGAATCAGATTGTACTTCTTTTTCCATCTCCCACGAAAATTGGTTTTTTTAGGAAAAAACATTTTAAAAAAGTGGCGCACACCGTATAACACGTAAATTTTTTTCCATGCAAGATAAAATTATAATTCTTTCTAATTTAGATTTGTAACTCTGATATCTAGTGTTTCCACTTGGTTAGATAGATTTTTATTAAATATTTTTTCTTTAATCAAGTTTTGAAGTCAAACTAATTAGAATTCAGACATAGTGCGACCGTATAACGCATAACATTTTTTGTATATATTGAAACTCAAATTTTTTCTGCTGGATCAAGGACTTCAATATTTGGTGCACTGATATTTTTCTTTTCTTTTTTTGATATTCTACTATTTTTCTAGATGTGTATAACATATACCTTCATTTTTGATGAAAAACATATGTTTAATAAAACTAAAAAAACAAATACATAATAAAACCAAAACATATTAAAATTATATTCATTGGATAGCTTGTTCTAAGGACTACCATAATCATTTGAAATAAATTTTTAATGAATTCATTTGATCCCCTAAAAGGTAAATCAAAAGTTATTTTTTATTAGCATTTTGATAGGTGTAAAGGAGACTCATTTATAGGTATGGTTTAAAAATAGCGAGGTTCTATCCAAGGGGGTTTGATCTAAGGTGATTTTTTCAAACCCTCTTCAATTGGAATCCTTAAAATGGGACTTTTTTAGGCTTAAATCATTATATTTTCTAAAAATATGTGATTTCAACAAAAATCAGATTCCTCTCAGAAATTGTAAACCAGCTTTGTGGGATCACCCACAAACTAACAAAACTTAAATCCAAACATAAAAATTAAATAGGATCATAATGAACCATGATTATTTTTAACAGAAGATAACAAAATAAATATTAAAGCTCGATGCATCAATTGCCCTATAATTCTCACACCTAAACTTACGGCGCATGTCTTCAACTTTATGGTGTCAGCATTGAGTCTTCAATGTTGAATTCCTTCTAGTTGGGCATGATGACCGATTATTTGTTAGGAACGTGTTTTACTTCTAAAAAATATAAAATATTAAGTCAACGTGGGTTAATAAATCACAAAAAATATCAAGAAATAAATTTTATACAATTTCCTAGAAAAAAAAGCACTTATTAATCCTAAAGGTAAATAATTGGCAGAGTAGAGGGTTTGAAAAGCATAGGGAAGTGTTTTTAGTCACTGTTATCGGTGAGGTTATTTTGACCTCATCATTTCCTTCCCTTCCTAATTCTAAGCAGGTCCTCATTCTTTCTACTATGGTTCATGTCTTGCATTCCTTCAATTCCCATTTTTCTCTTCACACTTGGCACTAAGATCATATTCATCATCTACCTCTTTGTCAAATTCATTTGGTTCTTTTAGGAAAACCTAATGCAGAGTAATCCTTGCTTTCCATTTTTCAAAATTTTCATCATTTTTATCTGTGTTTACATGTAGGCAAGGAGGTAGTGAATGTAACAAAGGAAATCTATATCTCATAC
Source organism: Sequoiadendron giganteum (assembly GCA_007115665.2). Lineage (NCBI taxonomy): Eukaryota > Viridiplantae > Streptophyta > Pinopsida > Cupressales > Cupressaceae > Sequoiadendron > Sequoiadendron giganteum. The sequence goes on along the minus strand of CM021110.1, from coordinate 302,553,086 downwards.
CAATCCAATCAGTCTTCAATTGTGCAAGGATATCACTATTGCAATGACTCTCCTATATGACCACTTGATGTTAAGGGGTGATATTATTTCTCTCTTTTTGAGATACATGAGAAGAGGGGTATACCTTTCCTCACATCCATGCTAGGATTTCCCTATAAGCTTCAGCCCCTGCTCCTAGAAATGGTCATAACACAGTCAAAGATTTTTTTTATATTTAGTCTTTATAACCTCCTTTAACTTAAAATTCAAACAAAAATCCTTGAAGAAAAAGGATTCCTATGTGGATATCTCATCTTCAACCCAATAGTTCTCTCTGCCTTTAGATATTATTTTTATCTTTCTTTCCAATGGATTTGATTTCTCATTGTTGAGAGAAATTATCTCAATTGGACTTCTTCAATAAGGAGATTAATATAGAAATTTGTACACTTTTCTACAAGTAAATTTTGCACAAAGAATTCACATAACATGTCTTTCTATTTAGGAGTTGATTCAACAAACATTTTGATAAATTATTTATCATTAAGGTTATATGGTTGGTTATTGTAAATTTGGAGTAGCTTCCATCTCATAATTTGTTCATTAATAAACATGGCATACAATCTAGATGGTCTCCTACAAGTTAACAATAACTCACCAATTTAGCAAGCATCTTGTTTAGCCCTATAAACTCTATCAAATGATTCTTTTAGCAACACCAACTCTTTCTTCAATAGAACATTATCCTTGGAAATTTTTCTTAGAAAGTAACACCTTTCCATCCATTTCATGAGCAATGGAGGTATTCTCACTTAAAACCACTCTGTCACAATTGGCTCAGTCTATATTTCTTTGGATTCCATGATAGGTTTAATATTGATTTCATGTAGGTCTTGCTCTAATTCCATAATTTTATTTGTACAAGCATTCAATTCACTTTTTTATTTATTTATCTCTTCTTCAAAAGCATAACATAATTGCACGAAATTATTTGTTAGCTTCTTTATTTCCTCATCTCTCGTAGAAATATTACACATGTTTTCTATTTTATCATCTGCTGTCTGGATTTGAAATTGTCACTGTTCAATCATTCCATCTCTCTGTTCAATTTGCATTTTTAAGTTCACAATTTCCTGGTCTCTTTTCCCTATGCTTGCATTATGTGACTCGAGTTCTTCTTATTGCTGATTTATTTTCTATTTGTTTCTTTGCAATTGAATTTTCAACTCAACAATTTCAGCATTCAATTTTTCTAATTCTACTTTTCTTTGTTCAATGTCTTCATCTGTAGTGCTACTAGAAAAAGGAAAATTGGGGTTTTCATCATTTCCAGTATATGACACATTTTCTTGATCAGGCATATCAAATGAGCTGGACTCAACAATTTTATCAACAAAAGAAGAAAATTGCCTTACAGCTTCATCATCAATATCTTCATTATGGGGTGATTTTTCCCCTTCCTCCCCTTGATTTTCTAGATACGATAGAGTCTCTAATTCTATCGTAGGAAATTGATTAGACTTTTGTTCACTTGCTTCCATTCCCTCATCACCAGGTGGGCTGTCAATATCCACAATCTGGTATGAAGTCTTTTATTTTCTCTTTTTATTAGCATTAAATACCTTATGAGGTACACTCTCATGAGATCAAACAGATAATATTTTTATTCTCTATAGAGGAGGGGTTACTTGAGAGGTAGTTTTAGTCCATTTCTTCCTTTTTCAAGGAGGTTCCTCTTCTTTAGAATGTAAAAATTCTACATTCAGCTGTTCTAAAGTTTCTGGAACATTAAGCAATTTTTTTGGCTCATTTTCATCAAAGGTGTTTGAAGCCCGATGAAGTTCAAGAGCATCGAGAGCAATAGAGGAGGGTTCCCCTATAGATTGAACCATTTTTTTTGAAGATTCTCCTTCTTCACAATGTTTATCAAACTCTTCATTCTCAAGTTTTTGTAGAAATGTTTGCAATCTTTTCTCTAGTTTCTTGCGGAAGTGGTACTTAAAAATCAATTGAATTAGGCCATGATGTTTAAGTGGCCCAATACCAGCCTTATACCTCTCCATCATTCCAATAACTGAATCACACAAAAATGCGAGGACATTAATTCTAAAATCAGGGTCTTTAGTGCCATGGCACAAGTGGGTTAATAACCGAAAAGGAGGTCCTACCACAGTAGCTATTTTCCATCCAAAAGTGAAGTACTTAATTATCCATGCTACAAAACTTCTCCATGGCTTAGGAATTGACATTATCTGAAATCCCTTGTTTTATCCCCTAGTACTAATGGTTACTAAAGGTTGGGGCTCACCCTCTCTATGAAATAGTTTTACAATCTTTTGATAGGTAATTTGTGTGGTCTTAGTCAAATTAATACCCTTATTTTCTAAACTAGAGAGATGAGAAATGATCTTTTTACTCACCCGAAAACACTTTCCTTGCACCACTATCTGCCCATCTACAAAAATTCTCCTTAAATTATTTCACTAACTACTCTGAATGTCCCTCAAATGTTTTGATGAATTTGAGCCATCCCACTTTCTCAATTAGGCTTGCAATATTTTCCAATGCAAGAAAATTTTCTATCAAAGTTGGCTCAAAAATTTTCTTGGCTCCCCAAATTTTTCTCTCCTTAACCATTTTCTTGAAATTCTACATAAATGCTTCAAAAATACCTTGCTTAAGCAATTGAATTGAAGAAGAGAGAAAATATGGCTTTGTTACAATCTATGGAGGGAAACAATTAATTCATCTTATTTGAGTTTTTCTATATAATTATGGAAGATACACATGGGAAAATGAGTAAGTATAGTTGTACTTCATGTGATCAATCCATGGCATAGTTTTCTAAATTAGGAAAGAAAAGGGTTCATGCCAATTAATTAACCTTTATTCAAAATAATTACTAACTTTAAGTGAAAATTTACTTACCTTAGTCCTATCATTAACATGAATTTCATTCAACTCTACTGACATAACAAACTAGTTGTACAATTGGCAAGGGTGACGACGAACTTAATTATTAGGTGGACGGGTTGGTTATTAATGACAAAATTCAGTATGAAGAAAAGGTTGTCATAATAATTGAATTTATTATAAAATAATTTGGTATTATCAGGTGGAATGGAAATATACAATGTGAATTATGAGGTAAATGACAAAAAATAAGCAATGGGCATGCGTTAAACTTTGAACAGACCAAAGCATTGAAACTAAAATGGAATTACAAATTTCAAGAGCATCGATGGGAGATGCGACCAGAAAGAAAAATAAATTTTGGAGCATCCGTGGGGATACTATCAGAACACAATAGAAAAAGGGTTCTAGAGCATCGAGTGGATGCTCACGAACGGGGAAACAAAATGTTCCAGAGCATTGATGGGGACACTATCGAAATAAAACAACAAAATTGAAAGTTATGAAGCATCGTCAGAAGATGTAGTCGGGCGAGAACACAAGTTTCTAGAGCACCTTCGAAAGATTCATCTAGAGCAATGACCAGATGTTTTCAGAGCATCGTCGAGAGATGTAGCTAAAGCAGCAAAACAATTCTGGAGCATCAACAAGGGATGCAACCATAATGCAACAAGAAAATTTTTATAGCATCGTTGAAAGATGCAACCAAATGAAGAAAGGAAAATATACAACTTGGATCTTGAATTTCTAGAGCATCAATGAGAGATGACCAGAATGCAAGAGCAACACATGAATCATCATCATTGAGCTATGAAAGTTCTGGAGCACCTCAAGAAGATGTACTAGAATCTATTTTCAAGGAAAAATGAAGTCTTGCATGAGAAATAATGAAAATTAGCCAAGTCCAAGAGATGAAAATTCAGAGGAAATGCTTCGAAAGGAAAGTTATACACTTTTTTTTAAAAAAATATTAAAACTATATTGACTCTTCTCGCAAATTCAATGCATCAGATCTCTCCCTATGTCTCTACCATTTTTGTGAATTCCTCTTTATTGACCGGATTTTGGTAGATCCGTAGTTGATTCCCATTAACTAGTAGGGTTCGGGTATCACCATCAATGGGTTTCAACTAGACTAACCCATTTGAAAATACCACAAAAAAATTGTATGGCCTGATCCAGTGAGTTCTAAGTTTACCTTGGTGATGTTTGTATTTGGAGCCAAACAATAGGGTCCAATCCCCATTATGAAACTCCCTCTCCCTAATATGGTTGCCATGCCAAAATTTATGTTGTTATTGCACCAGTTCAGTTTGATGCTCAACCTCGAAGTGAAGATCATACAAGTCACTAAGTTGCAAGAATCTTTCTACCTAGGTGCACTTAAGATCTATTCCCAACTCCATAACTATTCACAATGTTTGGAGTTCAAATTCAATGGGTAATTGAGGCTTCTTCACAAAGACCAACTCGTATGGACTAAAACTAGTAGTTGACTTCCATGTCGTGTTATATACCTAGACGACCTTAGGTATTTTCTTATCCCAATCTTTTCTTCTTGATGACAATTTTTATTAAGATGTTTTAAAGCTCCCTGTTAGTCACTTCCACTTGACCATTTGCTTGAGGGTGGTAGGGCGATGATTTATTATGACTAACCTGGAAATGGTCGGTGAAATCCAACAAAGCCTTGGACATGAATTGAGGACCTTGGTCTGTAACAATCGTCTTGGGAGCTCCAAAGCTGAGGAAAATTTTATTGTAGAGGAAATCAACCACTCACTCCTCCCTAGCAACTCGCAGAGCTTGAACATTCACCCACTTAGTTAAATAATTGGTGCAAACCATAATGTACTCCTTCCCTTGTGAGGTTGGGTCTATTGGACAGATAAAGTCAAATCCCCAATTTTAAAATGGTTCAAGGACTACCTGGGGTTGAGGGGGAATTTCATTAGATTTTATTGGTCTCCCTACCCTTTGAAATTCATCACAGTGATCGACATATTTATTGACATCCTTATGCATAGAGGGCCAATAGTACCCTGCACCTAAGTTCTTATGGGAGGCTCTCTTTGAAGAATAATGTCCTCTAGAAGGATTATTATGACAAGCTCTTAAGATACTATAGGTTTCATTTTCCCTAACACACTGTCATAGAACCATATCAGGTCCGCATTTGAAGAGGATCCCATTAATCTATTTGAAAAAATGCTTTCTCTTACAAGG